>JALXFT010003044.1:0-47671 GCA_023376895.1 Aspiorhynchus laticeps
TTGTTCATTAAAATGTCAAGTATTGGCCTTGTTTGCATTGTATTTTAGTGTTTTTTAAATTTATTTTATTTACTTGCATTATTTTATTTTGATTTGTAAACACTAAATATTAATAACTCTTACTATTAAACATACATAATTGTACATAATTATTTAATAATTATGTTTTTTTTCTGTGTTCTTCACAACTAGATTTGATTATTATTGTTGTTGTTTAATCTATAATTATTTAATGTATATTTATTCAATTATTATATGTTTTGGTTAATACTGTACTGTAGCAATTACCTTTTTTCAGTTTTATATAATATGTATATTATTGTACTATAAATAAAACGAGAGATTTTCTATTTTTTAATGTTTATTGGTTGTATTTCATATATATGGGTTTTCTGTACATAGTTATACAAATATAAAGCAAATCTCTTTAAAAATAAATGTCTAAACCATGATCAAAATGTTCTTTTCAATTAATCACATTCACATTTTCTATATTCGAGATAACTATACCCTATTATAATGTAAATGTTTATTAAGATCGTTGCACATTTTGTACTTCCTACACAAGAACAATTATTACGAGATATATTTTATCTTTGTGCACAAAGTTCGTTTATTATATGTTAATTGTACTTAAAGTGTATCTAGATAAAAAACGAATACAAATTAAAAGTACGTTATTTGTGGCCGAGGCTGGATTCGAACCTCTAATTGTGTGTATTTTACTCGTCCCGCATCCGTGGAATTTTCTTCGTTCCTATTGGCTAGTCAGCGCTCTACACCTATCCACCGCTGGCCCCCACGTGTTAGGCGAACGTGATGACCACTACACTACGGAAACCTGTCTGTTGTAATCAGACCGAAATCTTTAGGTGCACTCTCGGTGAAAAGCACATAAAGGTAAAGCATTCTAAAGCCTACTGACAATGCAAAGGGTTCATTCTTTTCTTCAAAATTGAACAGCTGTTTCTGCTCGGTTTCGAAACGAGGACCTTTCACGTGTTAGGCAAACGTGATGACCACTACACTACAGAAACCTGTCGGAGAGTCTCTTTTGCTCTAACACCTCTAGGCAGGCGAAGCCTTTGTAACGTTGCCCAAGAACGTTTCACCATTTCCCAGGGAAAGCAAGAGCTGATAAAATGTAAAACTGTAACTTGAATGCAATGTAAGTCGCTTTGGATAAAAGCGTCTGCTAAATGCATAAATGTAAATGTAAGAACGCAACAGACCCTGACTTAAGCAACCTTGGAAAAAGACACATCTGTTTCGGCCCAGTTTCGAACTGGGGACCTTTCGCGTGTGAGGCGAACGTGATAACCACTACACTACGGAAACCTGCCTGGAGACAGCAGCCAGAATTCTCCTGGAACTTCGAAAAGAGTTTATGTATTGCCTCAAAACTCTGACTCTGCGCCGTTTTGAACCAAGGACCTTTCTCGTGTTAGGCGAACGTGATGACCACTACACTACTGAAACTCCACATTTTTTCGCTTCTGCTCTTTCAGGGAAAATTGATACGTTAGACTGCACTGCAAGCAGATAGACAATCTGCGTAAATCCCACACACAACAGGATAGAGTTCATTCGGCATGACAGTCTGTGCAGAGTCCCTTAAAAACTTGCCTTCACCTACCACAAAAGTAAGGCCTTTGCAGAGTGGACCACCTGCTTGCCAGACAGCCATTTCAGCACAAAGAGAACAAAAGCCTCCCACTGTTTCCGCCCAGTTTCGAACTGGAGACCTTGCGCGTGTAAGGCAAACGTGATAACCGCTACAATACGGAAACCTGCAGCCAGGGATGGCTCTGACCTTTCCGTTGCACGCTTCTTGGAAGGAGAATCAAACTATAGATTGCGTTGCGCTCTTCAATCTGCAAATACCTTCTATTTTTATCAGCAAACCAAAAAAAATTTCCAGTGCTCTGCAGGAATCCTCAGTGGTTGTTTCTTTTGAATTGTTTTTTTCATTTTCTTTGATTGAATTTTTTTTCAGAAAATGTTACCACTGATAGGGCCTTTAAGAGTACTAGCCACTTGTTCATCCATGTTACCTGGGTAATAGTACCGAGTCTGTCGGCGTGGAAGTTACCGCTGCCTAGTGTGGCTTAATAATTGTCTTCACACCTGTCTAAAGAAAGACCTTCGTAGCGTACAGCTGCTGCTCAACAGAGGGCCATGCAGACAAAAATCTTCTTTCGTGATCCACAGAAAAAAGCCACGCAGGCTTGGAACGGCACAAGTGTGGTTTAGGTTTAGGGCAAACAATGACTGCACTTTCATTTATGCATCAGGTACACCTTTAGCGACTGTCTTCATGCCTCTTGGCCGCAAAGCCTTTGTAGTGTTGAGTTCCTCCTCAACAGAAAGCAAATTGAACAATTGTGAAAAAGAGAGTGGCTGTTCCCGCCCAGTTTCGAACTGGGGACCTTTCGCGTTTAAGGCAAAAGTGATAACCACTACACTACGGAAACCTGTCTCCTGAAATCAGACCGAAATCTTTAGGTGCACTCTCGGTGAAAAGCACATAAAGGTAAAGCGTTCTAAAGCCTACTGACAATGCAAAGGGTTCATTCTTTTCTTCAGAATTGAACAGCTGTTTCTGCTCGGTTTCGAACCAAGGACCTTTCGCGTGTTAGGCGAACGTGATGACCACTACACTACAGAAACCTGTCTGAGAGTCTCTTTTGCTCTAACACCTCTAGGCAGGCGAAGCCTTTGTAACGTTGCCCATCTGTTTCCGCCCAGTTTCGAACTGGGGACCTTTCGCGTGTGAGGCGAACGTGATAACCACTACACTACGGAAACCTGTCTGCTGAAAACAGGCCGAAATCTTTAGGTGCACTCTCGGTGAAAAGCACATAAAGGTAAAGCGTTCTAAAGCCTACTGACAATGCAAAGGGTTCATTCTTTTCTTCAAAATTGGACAGCTGTTTCTGCTCGGTTTCGAACCAAGGACCTTTCGCGTGTTAGGCGAACGTGATGACCACTACACTACAGAAACCTGTTGGATAGTCTCTTTTGCTCTAACACCTCTAGGCAGGCGAAGCCTTTGTAACATTGCCCAAGGACGCAACAGACCCTGACTTAAGCAACCTTGGAAAAAGACACATCTGTTTCCGCCCTGTTTCGAACAGGGGACCTTTCGCGTGTGAGGCAAACGTGATAACCACTACACTACGGAAACCTGCCTGGAGACAGCAGCCAGAATTCTCCTGGAACTTCGAAAAGAGTTTATGTATTGCCTCAAAAACAAACCTCTGTTTCTGCGCGGTTTTGAACCAAGGACCTTTCGCGCGTTAGGCGATCGTGATGACCACTACACTACTAAAACTCCACATTTTTTCTCTTCTGCTCTTTCAGGGAAAATTGATATGGTAGACTGCACTGCAAGCAGGTAGACAATCTGTGTAAATCCCACACACAACAGGACAGAGTTCATTCGGCGTGACAGTCTGTGCAGAGTCCCTTAAAAACTTGCCTTAACCTACCACAAAATTAAGGCCTTTGCAGCGTGGACCACCTGCTTGCCAGACAGCCATTTTAGCACAAAGAGAACAAAAGACACCCATTGTTTCCGCCCAGTTTCGAACTGGAGACCTTTCGCATGTAAGGCTAACGTGATAACCGCTACACTACGGAAACCTGCAGCCAGGGATGGCTCTGGCCTTTCCGTCGCACCGCTTCTTGGAACGCGAATCAAACTACAGATTGCGTTGCGCTCTTCAATCTGCAAATGCCTTCTATTTTTAGCAGCAAACCAAGCATTTTTTCCAGTGCTCTGCAGGAATCCTCAGTGGTGGTTTCTTTTGAATTGTTTTTTTCATTTCCCTTGATTTAATTTTTTTCAGAAAATGTTACCACTGATAGGGCCTTTAAATGCACTAGCCACCTGTTCATCCACGTTACCTGGGTAATAGTACCGAGTCTGTCGGCGTGGAAGTTACCACTGCCTAGTGTGGCTTAATAATTGTCTTCACACCTGTGTAAAGAAAGACCTTCGTAGCGTACAGCTGCTGCTCAACAGAGGGCCACTCAGACAAAAATCTTCTTTCGTGTTCCACAGAAGAATGCACGCAGGCTTGGAATGGCATGAGTGTGTTTTAGGTTTATGTCAAACAATGACTGCACTTTCATTTTTGCATCAGCTACACCTTTAGCGACTGTCTTCATGCCTCTTGGCCGCAAAGCCTTTGTAGTGTTGAGTTCCTCCTCAACAGAAAGCAAATTGAACAATTGTGAAAAAGAGACTGGCTGTTCCCGCCCATTTTCGAACTGGGGACCTTTCGTGTGTGAGGCAAACGTGATAACCACTACACTACGGAAACCTGTCTGCTGAAAACAGGCCGAAATCTTTAGGTGCACTCTCGGTGAAAAGCACATAAAGGTAAAGCGTTCTAAAGCCTACTGACAATGCAAAGGGTTCATTCTTTTCTTCAAAATTGGACAGCTGTTTCTGCTCGGTTTCGAACCAAGGACCTTTCGCGTGTTAGGCGAATGTGATGACCACTACACTACAGAAACCTGTTGGATAGTCTCTTTTGCTCTAACACCTCTAGGCAGGCGAAGCCTTTGTAACGTTGCCCATCTGTTTCCGCCCAGTTTCGAACTGGGGACCTTTCGCGTGTGAGGCGAACGTGATAACCACTACACTACGGAAACCTGTCTGCTGAAAACAGGCCGAAATCTTTAGGTGCACTCTCGGTGAAAAGCACATAAAGGTAAAGCGTTCTAAAGCCTACTGACAATGCAAAGGGTTCATTCTTTTCTTCAAAATTGGACAGCTGTTTCTGCTCGGTTTCGAACCAAGGACCTTTCGCGTGTTAGGCGAACGTGATGACCACTACACTACAGAAACCTGTTGGATAGTCTCTTTTGCTCTAACACCTCTAGGCAGGCGAAGCCTTTGTAACATTGCCCAAGGACGCAACAGACCCTGACTTAAGCAACCTTGGAAAAAGACACATCTGTTTCCGCCCAGTTTCGAAATTGGGGACCTTGCGCGTGTTAAGCGATCGTGATGACCACTACACTACGGAAACCTGCCTGGAAACAGCAGCCAGAATTCTCCTGGAAATAAATAAATACATTTAATAGTTGATATATTTATTTAATAAATTATGAATTACATTATTTAATAATTATTTAATTATTTCAGAATAAGCTGTTTCATTTAATTGTTGTTTTATTTATTAAGAAATAAAATCATATAAATCAGAATAGAAGTGTGTTAATTAATTGTGTTATTGCAACAGACCATTAACACTTTCAATTAATTTGAAGCAAATAATGTGCCTTGCTTACCACTGAATGAGTGTCTTCTGGTTTAGCTCAAACAGCTGGATCATGGTTTCATCCATCAGCCTGAGACTGTTAAGCACCAGCTCTCGGATGTTTGGTAATCCGAGAGGATTTTAGACCACCTGGGGGTGCAAACTCCAGCCTTCTTGGTCGGCGACTTGTGTAAAGCACAAAGCTGGATACAAATGGCCTCAACCAAGCGGCTGGTGTTGGTCCACTGCGCTGGACCCCCAGGATGTCCAATCAGACACCGTTTCACACTCTCCACCCCCGAGTGACTCCGGACCGCTTCGGTGCTTTAAAGCGCCCGTGTTTGAGCTGAGGCTGATGTCGAGGCTGATAGTTGACCCGCTGTTTGTCAGCATCAGGGAGAGCTGTCCACAGCTGGATGACCTCTGTCACCTGCAGGTCAGTGAGGTAAGGACCTTCACGGAGACCCACCAGGTAACCAGCCAGATCCTGGACCTTGTCCCACCCAGCGATGCCATCGGGTCCAATGACTGCTCCCTAGTAAATGCAGATTAATGTTAATATGTGGAATAAATAAGATTGGAATTAAATAAAGCCCTTAAAGTGTCTTACCTGAGCCTCGGCGGAGAGACTGCTTCCAGTGTCAGATGGCTGTGACAGCACTGAAGGGGCAAGATGCTGTCCTTCTCCACCACCAGATGATGTGGACGGCTCAGCCGGTGATGCTGGGGACTGAGGCAGAGGCAAAGATGAGGGGCGGATTTCATCCTCGTCCAGCACTGGAACTGTGATGTCCTCCATGATCTCTTCCTCAAACCCCTCATCTTGCAGGTCCTGGTCATCAACTCCCTCCACCAGCCGGTCTTCCTCCTCTGGGTTCTGGAGCACTGGAGTCAGTGTTTTGCCAGTCTGGTTGTAAAGGTACTCCATTCCCAGCAATTCACCTACAAGAATAAAATGGGAAAAAGAAACTGTTCTTAATATTTTGTCTAGTACATTAAGACATTTAATCCCACCAACGTGAAACAGGTTTTCACTTATAAAGCTCTAAAAACCTTACTGACTGATGTTTTAGTGCATTTCCGGCAAATATGGAAATAATAACTAACCCTAAACCTACCAGTCTACTCTGAGAGTTAGTTGCAAATTAATGAGAATTAGTTGACATGTAGTTACTTATAGTTAGTAGAATGTATAAAGTGGACTATCAAAATAAATTGTAACCGTTTATATGCATAATAGTCACCCTAGAATGTGATGAAACAGAGTTTAAAATAGCTGAGCTATTTGTGACCAACCATAAAACACAATTTTTCACACACTTTTCCAAATAAATATATATATATTTATTATTTCAAAGGGTTACTAATGACCAGTGTTGGGAAAGTTACTTTTAAAAAGTAATGCATTACAATATTGCGTTACTCCCTAAAAAAGTAACTAATTACGTTACTTAGTTACTTTTTTAGGAAAGTAATGCGTTATGTTACTTTTGCGTTACTTTTTAAATATGAGCAGGGCTTGATTGTTTTTAATACAAGAAGTTGTAATTATAGCAAATGTAAAGCCCTTTCACACCAAAAAAAGTGTAATGAATAAACCTTAGGCTGAAGGAAAAGTAAATTCACGTGTGTAGAGTAGAGCGCAGGAGAAGAAGTTCAACACTCTTCAGCAATAAAAAAACAATGAAGCACAATTGTTAGTTTATCTAAAGTCATTTTTTTCTTATCAGTATGATTGAACTGGATCATCAAAGGTCAGTAGCAAAGACATTGGTTAATAAAATGGGATTAGATACATTTGTGTTGTTTAACATATTTAATTATTGCAGGTTTGTGTCATATTCTGTGTTTGCATTTCACCGTTTTAATTAATTTTGATGAATACTAAATCAGTTTTTTGCGAGTGGATGAATTAAAGCACATTCACATTTAGTCTAGAACTACAGTAACAGCATGTTCACACCAAGGTTATTATAGTTTTGAATTTTTAAATTCGTTTTATTTTAATATCGTTTCCAAATTTGCTATAAAATTCAGTTTAGTTTTTATTAGTTTCATTAATATTTTTGTTAGTTTTAGTTTAGTTTTTTTATTTGTGAACACATTTTTATTTAGTTTTTATATATTATAGTTTCGGTTTTAATTTAAGTTTAGCAGAATCAACAGATCACTTCCAGAGTGAAGGCCAAAGAAAGACTTAGGCATAATTTAACTTATTGAGGCAAACGTTTAGCGACACAAAATGAACGCATAAATCTACACAAGTTGCGATAATGTAATCTAATGGTGTGTTGAGATATTAATATGAAAATAAATGTAGCCTAATTTCGTTATATTAGATGTCTTTTTCTTATTTAACCATAATCATGGTATTGTCGTGTCTTGCTCACTTTTCCATGAACAGCCGCGCATAAATCATCTAATGAATTATGACTAATGACTAATGAAATTCAATAATAACGACAATCGCAGTAAAGGCTCATATTTGAATATGTTCTTTTCTTTATTTATGAACAATTATAAGCATGTGTATGATGTGATTTAGCCTATGCATATTTGTTCTAAAGTTTGGCAGAGTGATCACGAGATGCTCGGCCAAGTTTTGTATTGTTTACAGAAAGGCACATTCTTATCTTTATTTTCTGTTAATTATCACGTTGCTCTGCGTGTCTGCTTTTCTTCAAAGCACCAACTTAGAATGCCTAATGTTGGTTTGATTGCTTGTGTTACACGAGAAAATGAATAAGTTTGCCTACCTGATGTTGTAGATTAATGCATGTGCGGTTCTTGTCGCGACTCGCGGTCTTTATGTCAAACGGTTCTGGTCTGGTACAGAATTAAATTAGTGCTGCTGTGGGATAACGGGTCGGGTGTTCTGTTACTGCTGGTGCACGTTTATCAAACAGGACCGGTGCAGGACTCTGCTTTAAACTGCTTTGCGTCTCTCCGTCAGATAACCCAATGTGTGTGATGCGCCATTTATAGTATTTCCCTAAACTGTCACACAACTCAAATATTTTTCCACCAAGGGGTGAGAACGTCATGATTACGAAAACGATTGTTAATTTTTGTTAATTATTATTTTTATTTCAGTTAGTTTTTCAATAACTATCAGTCAATAAATGGGAAAAAAATAACTTGCGTTACTTTTTTGAAAAAGTAACTCAGATATTTTCTTGAAAATTAAAAAGTAATGCGTTACTTTACTAGTTACTTGAAAAAAGTAATATTATTACGTAACTCGCGTTACTTGTAATGCGTTACCCCCAACACTGCTAATGACACATCATTGGGGAAAAAATTGGGATTAAACAGGTTAAAGGCTAAATAGATAATTTAGTATATTATTACAAAATAACAAATGAATGGATTTCTTGCCTGTATATGCTCCAGGAGGGCGATAGCGCTCATCCCCAGGGCTTCTTAAAGACTGTTCGGCTGAGCTGGTTCACAGCCTCTCTCATGCACTGCCATATGACCGGATGGAGGGCGTTCCTTTAATAGCGTCTTCCATCCGGTCATCATTCCAACGCATCATGCCCTTAAGAAGACAGGCCTGAAAATGCGCATCACTGGCACTGGTCCTAAAAGTTAATAAACAAAAAAGGCTTTTATATGTCTTCATAAGATATGTATACTGTACTACACATGAAGTAATGTAATAGAGTAATGTAGTTACATCAAAAATGATTGTCATTATAACCAGAGTTACTACAGTAAAAGAACAGTGTTTTTTTATTAATGTGACATTACTTTAAACTAATGGAAGCAGTTACAGTGCTTATATGTTTTACAGAAAAATGAGTATGTAATACCTGGAATAAAACGGTTCAGGTGGAGGTGGAATGACTCCAAGGAGGTAGAGCCAAGGGTTGGACAGGTATCCCTGATATATCAAATATGTAAAGTCAAAATATGAAGTCTGAAATTTCCAATGCTGTCGTCTTAAACCATGACTGTGCACACAGTGTAAAATTAAAATAAATAAATGGGGTGCACAACTGTGTTTAGTATTTTTTTATATGCTAATACAATTTTTATTAAATTTTAAATTAGCTTTATTATTTTATATTTTAGTATTTATTTTAATTTTAGTTCAATATATATATTTTTTTTCAATCACTATTTAGGTTTAATTTTATTTTATTTTATTTTTTCAGTTAGTAATTTTAGTGCTTCATTTTATTCAGTTTAATTTTCTCATTTAATATTTATATTTATTTAATTTAATTTCAGCTGTCTTTCAGTTAACAAAAAAAGTTTTTAATAGCTGTAGTTAATAATATGCTGCAAGACAATCACATAATATGATCTGGGTTTTGAAATGCAATGTGTGCTAAGTTTACTTTATTTACAGAGTCTGACAATAATAAACAAATAAATAGAATTAAAAGCATGAATTTAACATATGAAAAGCAGGAGGGTTGACCATTTGAAAACGAGGAATTTATTCCATAAATATTAGTATTGTAACTAACTAAATAAAATTATTTTAATTATTTACTTATAATATAATGCATTATATATATTTTTTCATATTATCAAATAGTCATATTTTATTTTACAGAACAATTATAATATAAAAGTAATATATTTGTCTTCATTTTTATAATTAATGCAACAACAGCTGCAATAATACTAATAATTATTGTGTTGTTGCTGTTATTAACGATAATAACATTAATATTTATTATTATTAATCAATTTTATTAGGTTCCTCAAACACAAGTTTTAATGTAATTTGGGGTGCTGGTAATGATTCTAGGGGCACGGTGGCTCGGAGGAGGTCACTAGTATTATTACCAAATATAAATAATTTTTGTTTAATCATTATGTTCAGTCAGAATCTCAAGCGGCGTTGCGTAATGTTACGTACGGAACGCTTACGTCATGCGCCTGGTGTCGTATAAAGTAGTTATAAATCATGACTTTGCACACAATACACACATCATTGTTAACAGAAATGTAGCTTAATTAACGGACAGATTATGAGACGTGTTTTCTGTATATCATGGGAAAAGTTAAAGGTTCACTGGTACTGAAGAAAACGTGTGCTATACATGCTAGCTAACTTAATTGGCACGTTTCATTTTCCAAAAAATACACACTGTATATGATCAAATAATGAGTGATTTTCAAAAATGAAGTAAACAACCGTAGCCTTACCTTTTTCAAAGATGACAATAACAGCGGTCGACGGCGATTGGTCAAAAGTGAGCCACACGAGAGAGAAACGCGATTGGTCAAAAGTAAGCCCCAGAGAGAAACGCGATTGGTCAAAAGTAAGCCCCAGAGAGAAACGCGATTGGTCAAAAGTAAGCCCCGGAGAGAAACGCGATTGGCTAACATGGGCTTACTTTGGCCTTACTTTGGCTCAATCGGTGGGATGCAGCAGGTGCAATTCTCGCCTGCCACGCGGGAGGCCCGGGTTCGATTCCCGGCCAATGCAGCAGCTTTGCTCTTTAACGTCAGGCCTCTTGTTGTATAAAAGCGGCAGCTGGATTTCCAACCACACACACTTCCTTGCAGCATTTTACACATTGGTGGTTCAGTGGTAGAATTGTCGCTTCCCACGTGGGAAACTCGGGTTCGATTCCCAGTCAATGTTCTGTTAATTCAGAAGTGCATTTCTTTAAAAGGAAACTTGAAGCTGATGCGTACTTCCTTGAAGGAGCTCAATTGGAGTGTGCCACGAAAGATTCTCTCATAATCCATTTTGTACCTGCTTTTCAGCGTGGCTTCGCAAACCCGATTCCTAGTAAATGCACGATTAGCAGCAAGCGTTGGTCAGCACCCAGCACCAGCACCCGGCTCCGATTCCCGGCCGATGCAAGGACAGCCTCTTCTCAAGTAAGGTCTGTGATTCTTGTTTGAGGGAGCTCCAGCTGCATTTCCAACCTTGCGTGTCTTTTTGAGCCAGTCGGGCATATTCGACATATAACATATACATATCAAAACTTAGCTAAAAAAAAGCTGTTTTTCAGGGTGCAGCATTTTACAGATAATAAATGGAAGCACTTTTGACAATGCTTTTTCATGTTTGTTCAATGAATTTCAAGCAATTACTTCTCATGCACCTGTGAAAGAGTCCTGAAGGCAATAACCTTTTACAGGCGACAGGCAAGATAGGTCAGGGTTAAAATAAGTAATGAGAGTAAACTGACCTGTCTGTTGTCTCTGAAATACACCAAAAGAAATATGTCCAGGGTTACTGCTGACCTGCTTGAACGTGGGATAAACTGCAATGCCAGTAATGTAAGATCCCTAAGACAGCGCTACAGGGGCAAAGAGTGACCGCTGATCGTCATGGCAGTGTCAAACAGCATGTAACCCTGTGTCTCTCCGTCCCCTCCAGATGTGTTTGAGAACATGCAAGTGCCTTGGAGGAAGAGCGGGGTAACATCTCCCAGTAAGAACTGACAAATCTGGTGCAGTCCACGAGGATGAGATGCACTGTAGTTCTTATGGGAGCTGGTGGCCACAGAAGATAACGACTCTGACTTTTGCTACTGACCTCCCATTTGCTCAGAGACTCATTAGTCCACTTCTATTCATCAAATGCCTATGAAACTTGTTCAGCTTATCACTCCGTTGTTTAACTTGAGCATCAGCCGATATTACCGTCGTGAAAGAGATGTAATTTCCAAATAAATTCCTAGACTTGCTTATCTTTACTATAGAGTGGGCATTGGTGGTTCAGTGGTAGAATTCTCGCCTGCCACGCGGGGGCCAGCCGTGGATAGTTGTAATTCATTGACAGCCAATCAGATTGCAGCATTTCAGCAGCTTGCCAAAGAGCGGAAATGATGTCACAGCCAATCAGATTTTTTCATGCATTTATTTTTTTTTTTATTTACCATTAATGGTCTAAACCATTATTTCACACAGCTTTGTGCTTTTTATGAAACAAAATTATAGAATGTAACAATGCATTACAGTGTTTTACATTTTTTGCCTTTTTGGATTACAAAGCAGTGTTATGAATAAATTATTAATAATAATAGTAGTATAACATTCTATGGTTATATTAAAAACATGAATGGTTATATTAAATGGCTTTTGAAATGTAAATAAGAGGCATTTATATTGAACTCAAACTTAGTAATATTCAAGTATTGAATGAAAATAGATTGAGTGATGTCACACTTAAGTTAAAAGATCACTTAAGTGTTTCCAAAATCATAGAAACTGCAAAATATAAGTCCTATGAAGTAGAACATAGCACTCATGAAGCAATTTGTCATTTTCAGTTGTTTTTATTAAATGTTTTAAGCACTTTTTAAGATTAATACTGTAAATATCGATCCAAAATAATAAAGTCGAAATAAAAATAGAATTCTGACAACATATGCAGAGTTAATTTGCAAAAACAGATAACTCCATTTTTAACAATTTTCAAAAATCATGTTTTTTCATTGTGCATTCCAATTAATCTCAATCAAACTGCAGTTGGGTTATTTTGATTAGGTAAAAAATAACTAAAAATACTAGCTAACTAACACAATAAAAACACGATAACATAAAAAACAGTGTTATCTGTTTTTGCAAATATACTCTTCATATACATATTACAATCTCACAGTGAAAAATATACAAATCACAATATACAGTATATACAAGAGTGAAATATTTCTAAGGGGTGAAATATCAATTTTTATTTTTTCTGTCTTTCCATGTTGTAAAATGCAGACTCGTTAAACTCTGTCCGGGTCATCTCTTTCTGAATGCCCTGAGGTTGGTAAATGGAGGGCAATAAACATATTTCCCTGCTACGCCAGGAAAGCCCGTGTATGTGAGGACTGTTTGGACCCTGCTTCAGTTCCAGTTTACAAAATCTGCACAAGCGACTAACGTGTTCAGTTTCAGGCCTTTTGTTTCCACCTGTTTCTTTGTAGCCTCAAGTTCTCTCTCAAAGAACTCCATTTCCATAATGTCTTGGAATGGCATTCTGGGGTTTGTTAGTCCTTCATCACTGTAAGCATTAAAAACCTTTGTGGAACAGTAGAAGTACCTGACAGGGCCTTGCTGATTAAGAAAAAAGTGGATAGAGGAACCATCTTTGGCTGTCCACATGCAAGACAAGTCTTTGTTTGTTTCTTCTTCTCCTGCTCAGGTTGCTGCTGCCGCACCATTATACAATTATGCCAATGGTGTCATGAGTTAGGAGTGTGGTCAGAGCGGGTGCTGGTGGCTTCATTGTTGCCACTGGCACACTGGTTGTTTTACTACCCACTTTCAAGACGTTTCTCTGGAGTTGTTTAATGAAGAACTGCAGTTTGGCCAGGTGCTTGACATACTGTGAAATGTGCAGGTTTGTGGTTGATTGGAGCATGCTGTTTGGATCTTTGTGGACCATTGCTGCATACCACTGAGGATGTCCTTCTTCCCATGGTGTTTATCAATGGGCTCCGCGTTTGTGGTCCAGTACAAACACCAGCCACCGGTCTTCACAGGTCCAGTACGGGTCGCAGGCGAGGCCAGCATAGGCAGAGGTGGCATATATGTACTTCCTACAAAGAGGGGCAAAAATGAATTAATTTCTGCATTCTGAAAATTATAATTGAGGCTCAACGTGGCAACAATGATATGAGGACAGCGAGGGCACAGACAGTGTAGCAGTGGTGTCTGCAACAAGTTGAATATTTAGTTTAATGTGTAAGAAAACAGAGTTTCTGCAGGTTTTATGAAGGTAAAGTTAAGACCTTTTTAAGACCAATTGAGGAACAAATGAGGAAAAACACAAATATGTTCTGTAGAAAGTAAATGTCTGGAGAGAAACACAATGAGGTGTATCAACTTCAGAGTTTGAAAATACAACTTTCAACAGATATTCATATGTTTTTAATTCATTTTTACAAAAACTCCAGACACTATAATATGGAAATATCTTTTACTGCAGCTTCAGATCATGCTGCAAAAAAAGTGATGTTCTTCCTCAGTATTTGTGTCTTGTTTTCCAGTGCAAATGCCTACAGATTCTTAAATAAAGACACATTTACTGGAGATACAAAATGACATAAAATACAAAGTCTTGTTTGAAGTGATTTTGTGATTAAAACAAGAACTAATATCTGCCATTTGGCAAAAAAGTAACCTTAATTTAAAGAGAAGTTTTGATAACTCTGACAGATAGTTGTTATTGTTTTAAGTATAAACTCATTTCATTTTATTACATTTTTCATTTACATTTGCATCTGAAATAAACATATCTTGATTGAAAGATGTTTGATATTTGTATTGGAAAACAAGAGGAAGAGATTAATTCACTTTTTGCTTTGCATCCAACATTTAATGACATCATTTTATGGATTTTTCTGTTCTGATTTAAACATTTCTTAAGCCATTAATTTGTGTAAGGGTAAATTAAGACATTTTAAAACTTAAAAACCTGCAGAAACCCTTTTGTGTATGATGTTAATGTGTCCAATATTTACCTGTATCTGACAGGGTACCATAACAAGATGACAGCAAGGGCACAAGCAGAGTAGAAACAGTGGTCTCTACAAGAACAACAACATACAAATATTACAAAAAGCAAAAAAAAAATTATACACACACACACACACATATACATACATATATTACAACCATGAAGTTACTATAGTAAAACTGTAGTAATCCTGCTGTTCTTGGCAGATTGTTTTTTTTATTTACAATTGCATGGCTGTACTGCAAATATAATGCTCAATACAGTAACAATAATGGTAGATTTATTGTTCTGATTCTACTACTAATACACCATTTCTAAATTATGGTTACTATCATAAAACAGGTTTAGAAAACATTTCTGAACATGTAATCTCATTACAAAAATGAAAATAATGGTTAGGCCCATTCATAATGTAGTTTGTAATCAACAGATGACATGTTAATGATGACAAACAATACATAGAAACGTAACTTACAGCCATGTTCATTCATAATTTGGCATGCAAACAAATCGACCGAGCTAAACTATAGTAAACAAAACCCGACAGGGTAACAGTAACAAAACGTAAACTGATGCCAGAGAAAGATACGTATCTTACCTATGATAGATGCGCTGAGAATGCGTTGAATTAAACACCCGAGGCAGATCGCCGCTGTTTTCTTCTTTTATTGTTTATAACTGTGTGTTTTCATTCTCCGAGCCGGGATGAATATGGCGAATTCAAACTTCCCGCGGTGCCGAAAACACGGAAGTGCGCCACGAGAGCGCTAGCGGCCGAAAGAATATTGCATCCGTAGTGGTTTATCACTACCATTGAGAATGAATGGGAAACGGTTTAGGGCCGTTTAGCTAACGCGGGAGGCCCGGGTTCGATTCCCGGCCAATGCAGCAGCTTTGCCCTTTTACGTCAGGCCTCTTGTTGTATAAATGCGGCAGCTGGGTTTTCAACCACACACACCTCCGTACAGCATTTTACACATTGGTGGTTCAGTGGTAGAATTGTCGCTTTACACGTGGGAAACCCGGGTTCGATTCCCAGTCAATGTTCTGTTAATTCAGAAGTGCATTTCTTTAAAAGGAAACTTGAAGCTGATGCATACTTGCCTTGAAGGAGCTCAATTGGAGTGTGCCACGAAAGATTCTCTCACAATCCATTTTGTACCTGCTTTTCAGCGTGGCTTCGCAAACCCGATTCCTAGTAAATGCACGATTAGCAGCAAGCGTTGGTCAGCACCCGGCTCCGATTCCCGGCCGATGCAAGGACAGCCTTTTTGAGCCAGTCGGGCATATTCGACATATAACATATACATATCAAAACTTAGCTAAAAAAAAGCTGTTTTTCAGGGTGCAGCATTTTACAGATAATAAATGGAAGCACTTTTGACAATGCTTTTTCATGTTTGTTAAATGAATTTCAAGCAATTACTTCTCATGCACCTGTGAAAGAGTCCTGAAGGCAATAACCTTTTACAGGCGACAGGCAAGATAGGTCAGGGTTAAAATAAGTAATGACAGTAAACTGACCTGTCTGTTGTCTCTGAAATACACCAAAAGAAATATGTCCAGGGTTACTGCTGACCTGCTTGAACGTGGGATAAACTGCAATGCCAGTAATGTAAGATCCCTAAGACAGCGCTACAGGGGCACAGAGTGACCGCTGATCGTCATGGCAGTGTCAAACAGCATGTAACCCTGTGTCTCTCCGTCCCCTCCAGATGTGTTTGAGAACATGCAAGTGCCTTGGAGGAAGAGCGGGTAACATCTCCCAGTAAGAACTGACAAATCTGGTGCAGTCCATGAGGATGAGATGCACTGTAGTTCTTATGGGAGCTGGTGGCCACAGAAGATAACGACTCTGACTTTTGCTACTGACCTCCCATTTGTTCAGAGACTCATTAGTCCACTTCTATTCATCAAATGCCTATGAAACTTGTTCAGCTTATCACTCCGTTGTTTAACTTGAGCATCAGCCGATAGTACCATCGTGAAAGAGATGTAATTTCCAAATAAATTCCTAAACTTGCTTATCTTTACTATAGAGTGAGCATTGGTGGTTCAGTGGTAGAATTCTCGCCTGCCACGCGGGGGGCCAGCCGTGGATAGTTGTAATTCATTGACAGCCAATCAGATTGCAGCATTTCAGCAGCTTGCCAAAGAGCGGAAATGATGTCACAGCCAATCAGATTTTTTTCATGCATTTATTTTTTTTTTTATTTACCATTAATGGTCTAAACCATTATTTCACACAGCTTTGTGCTTTTTATGAAACAAAATTATAGAATGTAACAATGCATTACAGTGTTTTACATTTTTTGCCTTTTTGGATTACAAAGCAGTGTTATGCATAAATTATTAATATTAAAATAATAGTAGTATAACATTCTATGGTTATATTACAAATATATATTATATTGAACTCAAACTTAGTAATATTCAAGTATTGAATGAAAATAGATTGAGTGATGTCACACGTAAGTTAAAAAAATCACTTAAGTGTTTCCAAAACCATAGAAACTGCAAAATATAAGTCCTATACAATAGAACATAGCACTCATGAAGCAATTTGTCATTTTCAGTTGTTTTTTTAAATGTTTTAAGCACTTTTTAAGATTAATACTGTAAATGTCGATCCAAAATAATAAAGTAGAAATAAAAATAGAATTCTGACAATATATGCAGAGTTAATTTGCAAAAACAGATAACTCTGTAATAATTTTCAAAAATCATGTTTTTTCATTGTGCATTCCAATTAATCTCAATCAAACTGCAGTTGGGTTATTTTGATTAGGTAAAAAATAACTAAAAATACTAGCTAACTAACACAATAAAAACACGATAACATAAAAAACAGTGTTATCTGTTTTTGCAAATATACTCTTCATATACATATTACAATCTCACAGTGAAAAATATACAAATCACAATATACAGTATATACAAGAGTGAAATATTTCTAAGGGGTGAAATATCAATTATTTTATTTTTTTCTGTCATTCCATGTTGTAAAATGCAGACTCGTTAAACTCTGTCCGGGTCATCTCTTTCTGAATGCCCTGAGGTTGGTAAATGGAGGGCAATAAACATATTTCCCTGCTACGCCAGGAAAGCCTGTGTATGTGAGGACTGTTTGGACCCTGCTTCAGTTCCAGTTTGCAAAATCTGCACAAGCGACTAACGTGTTCAGTTTCAGGCCTTTTGTTTCCACCTGTTTCTTTGTAGCCTCAAGTTCTCTCTCAAAGAACTCCATTTCCATAATGTCTTGGAATGGCATTCTGGGGTTTGTTAGTCCTTCATCACTGTAAGCATTAAAAACCTTTGTGGAACAGTAGAAGTACCTGACAGGGCCTTGCTGATTAAGAAAAAAGTGGATAGAGGAACCATCTTTGGCTGTCCACATGCAAGACAAGTCTTTGTTTGTTTCTTCTTCTCCTGCTCAGGTTGCTGCTGCCGCACCATAATACAATTATGTCAATGGTGTCATGAGTTAGGAGTGTGGTCAGAGCAGGTGCTGGTGGCTTCATTGTTGCCACTGGCACACTGGTTGTTTTACTACCCGCTTTCAAGACGTTTCTCTGGAGTTGTTTAATGAAGAACTGGTGTTCAGTAGTTTGGCCAGGTGCTTGACATACTGTGAAATGTGCAGGTTTGTGGTTGATTGGAGCATGCTGTTTGGATTTTCAGAAAATGTTACCACTGATAGGGCCTTTAAATGCACTAGCCACCTGTTCATCCACGTTACCTGGGTAATAGTACCGAGTCTGTCGGCGTGGAAGTTACCACTGCCTAGTGTGGCTTAATAATTGTCTTCACACCTGTGTAAAGAAAGACCTTCGTAGCGTACAGCTGCTGCTCAACAGAGGGCCACTCAGACAAAAATCTTCTTTCGTGTTCCACAGAAGAATGCCACGCAGGCTTGGAATGGCATGAGTGTGGTTTAGGTTTATGTCAAACAATGACTGCACTTTCATTTTTGCATCAGCTACACCTTTAGCGACTGTCTTCATGCCTCTTGGCCGCAAAGCCTTTGTAGTGTTGAGTTCCTCCTCAACAGAAAGCAAATTGAACAATTGTGAAAAAGAGACTGGCTGTTCCCGCCCAGTTTCGAACTGGGGACCTTTCGTGTGTGAGGCAAACGTGATAACCACTACACTACGGAAACCTGTCTGCTGAAAACAGGCCGAAATCTTTAGGTGCACTCTCGGTGAAAAGCACATAAAGGTAAAGCGTTCTAAAGCCTACTGACAATGCAAAGGGTTCATTCTTTTCTTCAAAATTGGACAGCTGTTTCTGCTCGGTTTCGAACCAAGGACCTTTCGCGTGTTAGGCGAATGTGATGACCACTACACTACAGAAACCTGTTGGATAGTCTCTTTTGCTCTAACACCTCTAGGCAGGCGAAGCCTTTGTAACGTTGCCCATCTGTTTCCGCCCAGTTTCGAACTGGGGACCTTTCGCGTGTGAGGCGAACGTGATAACCACTACACTACGGAAACCTGTCTGCTGAAAACAGGCCGAAATCTTTAGGTGCACTCTCGGTGAAAAGCACATAAAGGTAAAGCGTTCTAAAGCCTACTGACAATGCAAAGGGTTCATTCTTTTCTTCAAAATTGGACAGCTGTTTCTGCTCGGTTTCGAACCAAGGACCTTTCGCGTGTTAGGCGAACGTGATGACCACTACACTACAGAAACCTGTTGGATAGTCTCTTTTGCTCTAACACCTCTAGGCAGGCGAAGCCTTTGTAACATTGCCCAAGGACGCAACAGACCCTGACTTAAGCAACCTTGGAAAAAGACACATCTGTTTCCGCCCTGTTTCGAACAGGGGACCTTTCGCGTGTGAGGCAAACGTGATAACCACTACACTACGGAAACCTGCCTGGAGACAGCAGCCAGAATTCTCCTGGAACTTCGAAAAGAGTTTATGTATTGCCTCAAAAACAAACCTCTGTTTCTGCGCGGTTTTGAACCAAGGACCTTTCGCGCGTTAGGCGATCGTGATGACCACTACACTACTAAAACTCCACATTTTTTCTCTTCTGCTCTTTCAGGGAAATTGATATGGTAGACTGCACTGCAAGCAGGTAGACAATCTGTGTAAATCCCACACACAACAGGACAGAGTTCATTCGGCGTGACAGTCTGTGCAGAGTCCCTTAAAAACTTGCCTTAACCTACCACAAAATTAAGGCCTTTGCAGCGTGGACCACCTGCTTGCCAGACAGCCATTTTAGCACAAAGAGAACAAAAGACACCCATTGTTTCCGCCCAGTTTCGAACTGGAGACCTTTCGCATGTAAGGCTAACGTGATAACCGCTACACTACGGAAACCTGCAGCCAGGGATGGCTCTGGCCTTTCCGTCGCACCGCTTCTTGGAACGCGAATCAAACTACAGATTGCGTTGCGCTCTTCAATCTGCAAATGCCTTCTATTTTTAGCAGCAAACCAAGCATTTTTTCCAGTGCTCTGCAGGAATCCTCAGTGGTGGTTTCTTTTGAATTGTTTTTTTCATTTCCCTTGATTTAATTTTTTTCAGAAAATGTTACCACTGATAGGGCCTTTAAATGCACTAGCCACCTGTTCATCCACGTTACCTGGGTAATAGTACCGAGTCTGTCGGCGTGGAAGTTACCACTGCCTAGTGTGGCTTAATAATTGTCTTCACACCTGTGTAAAGAAAGACCTTCGTAGCGTACAGCTGCTGCTCAACAGAGGGCCACTCAGACAAAAATCTTCTTTCGTGTTCCACAGAAGAATGCACGCAGGCTTGGAATGGCATGAGTGTGTTTTAGGTTTATGTCAAACAATGACTGCACTTTCATTTTTGCATCAGCTACACCTTTAGCGACTGTCTTCATGCCTCTTGGCCGCAAAGCCTTTGTAGTGTTGAGTTCCTCCTCAACAGAAAGCAAATTGAACAATTGTGAAAAAGAGACTGGCTGTTCCCGCCCATTTTCGAACTGGGGACCTTTCGTGTGTGAGGCAAACGTGATAACCACTACACTACGGAAACCTGTCTGCTGAAAACAGGCCGAAATCTTTAGGTGCACTCTCGGTGAAAAGCACATAAAGGTAAAGCGTTCTAAAGCCTACTGACAATGCAAAGGGTTCATTCTTTTCTTCAAAATTGGACAGCTGTTTCTGCTCGGTTTCGAACCAAGGACCTTTCGCGTGTTAGGCGAATGTGATGACCACTACACTACAGAAACCTGTTGGATAGTCTCTTTTGCTCTAACACCTCTAGGCAGGCGAAGCCTTTGTAACGTTGCCCATCTGTTTCCGCCCAGTTTCGAACTGGGGACCTTTCGCGTGTGAGGCGAACGTGATAACCACTACACTACGGAAACCTGTCTGCTGAAAACAGGCCGAAATCTTTAGGTGCACTCTCGGTGAAAAGCACATAAAGGTAAAGCGTTCTAAAGCCTACTGACAATGCAAAGGGTTCATTCTTTTCTTCAAAATTGGACAGCTGTTTCTGCTCGGTTTCGAACCAAGGACCTTTCGCGTGTTAGGCGAACGTGATGACCACTACACTACAGAAACCTGTTGGATAGTCTCTTTTGCTCTAACACCTCTAGGCAGGCGAAGCCTTTGTAACATTGCCCAAGGACGCAACAGACCCTGACTTAAGCAACCTTGGAAAAAGACACATCTGTTTCCGCCCAGTTTCGAAATTGGGGACCTTGCGCGTGTTAAGCGATCGTGATGACCACTACACTACGGAAACCTGCCTGGAAACAGCAGCCAGAATTCTCCTGGAAATAAATAAATACATTTAATAGTTGATATATTTATTTAATAAATTATGAATTACATTATTTAATAATTATTTAATTATTTCAGAATAAGCTGTTTCATTTAATTGTTGTTTTATTTATTAAGAAATAAAATCATATAAATCAGAATAGAAGTGTGTTAATTAATTGTGTTATTGCAACAGACCATTAACACTTTCAATTAATTTGAAGCAAATAATGTGCCTTGCTTACCACTGAATGAGTGTCTTCTGGTTTAGCTCAAACAGCTGGATCATGGTTTCATCCATCAGCCTGAGACTGTTAAGCACCAGCTCTCGGATGTTTGGTAATCCGAGAGGATTTTAGACCACCTGGGGGTGCAAACTCCAGCCTTCTTGGTCGGCGACTTGTGTAAAGCACAAAGCTGGATACAAATGGCCTCAACCAAGCGGCTGGTGTTGGTCCACTGCGCTGGACCCCCAGGATGTCCAATCAGACACCGTTTCACACTCTCCACCCCCGAGTGACTCCGGACCGCTTCGGTGCTTTAAAGCGCCCGTGTTTGAGCTGAGGCTGATGTCGAGGCTGATAGTTGACCCGCTGTTTGTCAGCATCAGGGAGAGCTGTCCACAGCTGGATGACCTCTGTCACCTGCAGGTCAGTGAGGTAAGGACCTTCACGGAGACCCACCAGGTAACCAGCCAGATCCTGGACCTTGTCCCACCCAGCGATGCCATCGGGTCCAATGACTGCTCCCTAGTAAATGCAGATTAATGTTAATATGTGGAATAAATAAGATTGGAATTAAATAAAGCCCTTAAAGTGTCTTACCTGAGCCTCGGCGGAGAGACTGCTTCCAGTGTCAGATGGCTGTGACAGCACTGAAGGGGCAAGATGCTGTCCTTCTCCACCACCAGATGATGTGGACGGCTCAGCCGGTGATGCTGGGGACTGAGGCAGAGGCAAAGATGAGGGGCGGATTTCATCCTCGTCCAGCACTGGAACTGTGATGTCCTCCATGATCTCTTCCTCAAACCCCTCATCTTGCAGGTCCTGGTCATCAACTCCCTCCACCAGCCGGTCTTCCTCCTCTGGGTTCTGGAGCACTGGAGTCAGTGTTTTGCCAGTCTGGTTGTAAAGGTACTCCATTCCCAGCAATTCACCTACAAGAATAAAATGGGAAAAAGAAACTGTTCTTAATATTTTGTCTAGTACATTAAGACATTTAATCCCACCAACGTGAAACAGGTTTTCACTTATAAAGCTCTAAAAACCTTACTGACTGATGTTTTAGTGCATTTCCGGCAAATATGGAAATAATAACTAACCCTAAACCTACCAGTCTACTCTGAGAGTTAGTTGCAAATTAATGAGAATTAGTTGACATGTAGTTACTTATAGTTAGTAGAATGTATAAAGTGGACTATCAAAATAAATTGTAACCGTTTATATGCATAATAGTCACCCTAGAATGTGATGAAACAGAGTTTAAAATAGCTGAGCTATTTGTGACCAACCATAAAACACAATTTTTCACACACTTTTCCAAATAAATATATATATATTTATTATTTCAAAGGGTTACTAATGACCAGTGTTGGGAAAGTTACTTTTAAAAAGTAATGCATTACAATATTGCGTTACTCCCTAAAAAAGTAACTAATTACGTTACTTAGTTACTTTTTTAGGAAAGTAATGCGTTATGTTACTTTTGCGTTACTTTTTAAATATGAGCAGGGCTTGATTGTTTTTAATACAAGAAGTTGTAATTATAGCAAATGTAAAGCCCTTTCACACCAAAAAAAGTGTAATGAATAAACCTTAGGCTGAAGGAAAAGTAAATTCACGTGTGTAGAGTAGAGCGCAGGAGAAGAAGTTCAACACTCTTCAGCAATAAAAAAACAATGAAGCACAATTGTTAGTTTATCTAAAGTCATTTTTTTCTTATCAGTATGATTGAACTGGATCATCAAAGGTCAGTAGCAAAGACATTGGTTAATAAAATGGGATTAGATACATTTGTGTTGTTTAACATATTTAATTATTGCAGGTTTGTGTCATATTCTGTGTTTGCATTTCACCGTTTTAATTAATTTTGATGAATACTAAATCAGTTTTTTGCGAGTGGATGAATTAAAGCACATTCACATTTAGTCTAGAACTACAGTAACAGCATGTTCACACCAAGGTTATTATAGTTTTGAATTTTTAAATTCGTTTTATTTTAATATCGTTTCCAAATTTGCTATAAAATTCAGTTTAGTTTTTATTAGTTTCATTAATATTTTTGTTAGTTTTAGTTTAGTTTTTTTATTTGTGAACACATTTTTATTTAGTTTTTATATATTATAGTTTCGGTTTTAATTTAAGTTTAGCAGAATCAACAGATCACTTCCAGAGTGAAGGCCAAAGAAAGACTTAGGCATAATTTAACTTATTGAGGCAAACGTTTAGCGACACAAAATGAACGCATAAATCTACACAAGTTGCGATAATGTAATCTAATGGTGTGTTGAGATATTAATATGAAAATAAATGTAGCCTAATTTCGTTATATTAGATGTCTTTTTCTTATTTAACCATAATCATGGTATTGTCGTGTCTTGCTCACTTTTCCATGAACAGCCGCGCATAAATCATCTAATGAATTATGACTAATGACTAATGAAATTCAATAATAACGACAATCGCAGTAAAGGCTCATATTTGAATATGTTCTTTTCTTTATTTATGAACAATTATAAGCATGTGTATGATGTGATTTAGCCTATGCATATTTGTTCTAAAGTTTGGCAGAGTGATCACGAGATGCTCGGCCAAGTTTTGTATTGTTTACAGAAAGGCACATTCTTATCTTTATTTTCTGTTAATTATCACGTTGCTCTGCGTGTCTGCTTTTCTTCAAAGCACCAACTTAGAATGCCTAATGTTGGTTTGATTGCTTGTGTTACACGAGAAAATGAATAAGTTTGCCTACCTGATGTTGTAGATTAATGCATGTGCGGTTCTTGTCGCGACTCGCGGTCTTTATGTCAAACGGTTCTGGTCTGGTACAGAATTAAATTAGTGCTGCTGTGGGATAACGGGTCGGGTGTTCTGTTACTGCTGGTGCACGTTTATCAAACAGGACCGGTGCAGGACTCTGCTTTAAACTGCTTTGCGTCTCTCCGTCAGATAACCCAATGTGTGTGATGCGCCATTTATAGTATTTCCCTAAACTGTCACACAACTCAAATATTTTTCCACCAAGGGGTGAGAACGTCATGATTACGAAAACGATTGTTAATTTTTGTTAATTATTATTTTTATTTCAGTTAGTTTTTCAATAACTATCAGTCAATAAATGGGAAAAAAATAACTTGCGTTACTTTTTTGAAAAAGTAACTCAGATATTTTCTTGAAAATTAAAAAGTAATGCGTTACTTTACTAGTTACTTGAAAAAAGTAATATTATTACGTAACTCGCGTTACTTGTAATGCGTTACCCCCAACACTGCTAATGACACATCATTGGGGAAAAAATTGGGATTAAACAGGTTAAAGGCTAAATAGATAATTTAGTATATTATTACAAAATAACAAATGAATGGATTTCTTGCCTGTATATGCTCCAGGAGGGCGATAGCGCTCATCCCCAGGGCTTCTTAAAGACTGTTCGGCTGAGCTGGTTCACAGCCTCTCTCATGCACTGCCATATGACCGGATGGAGGGCGTTCCTTTAATAGCGTCTTCCATCCGGTCATCATTCCAACGCATCATGCCCTTAAGAAGACAGGCCTGAAAATGCGCATCACTGGCACTGGTCCTAAAAGTTAATAAACAAAAAAGGCTTTTATATGTCTTCATAAGATATGTATACTGTACTACACATGAAGTAATGTAATAGAGTAATGTAGTTACATCAAAAATGATTGTCATTATAACCAGAGTTACTACAGTAAAAGAACAGTGTTTTTTTATTAATGTGACATTACTTTAAACTAATGGAAGCAGTTACAGTGCTTATATGTTTTACAGAAAAATGAGTATGTAATACCTGGAATAAAACGGTTCAGGTGGAGGTGGAATGACTCCAAGGAGGTAGAGCCAAGGGTTGGACAGGTATCCCTGATATATCAAATATGTAAAGTCAAAATATGAAGTCTGAAATTTCCAATGCTGTCGTCTTAAACCATGACTGTGCACACAGTGTAAAATTAAAATAAATAAATGGGGTGCACAACTGTGTTTAGTATTTTTTTATATGCTAATACAATTTTTATTAAATTTTAAATTAGCTTTATTATTTTATATTTTAGTATTTATTTTAATTTTAGTTCAATATATATATTTTTTTTCAATCACTATTTAGGTTTAATTCCAGCTGCATTTCCAACCTTGCGTGTCTTTTTGAGCCAGTCGGGCATATTCGACATATAACATATACATATCAAAACTTAGCTAAAAAAAGCTGTTTTTCAGGGTGCAGCATTTTACAGATAATAAATGGAAGCACTTTTGACAATGCTTTTTCATGTTTGTTCAATGAATTTCAAGCAATTACTTCTCATGCACCTGTGAAAGAGTCCTGAAGGCAATAACCTTTTACAGGCGACAGGCAAGATAGGTCAGGGTTAAAATAAGTAATGACAGTAAACTGACCTGTCTGTTGTCTCTGAAATACACCAAAAGAAATATGTCCAGGGTTACTGCTGACCTGCTTGAACGTGGGATAAACTGCAATGCCAGTAATGTAAGATCCCTAAGACAGCGCTACAGGGGCACAGAGTGACCGCTGATCGTCATGGCAGTGTCAAACAGCATGTAACCCTGTGTCTCTCCGTCCCCTCCAGATGTGTTTGAGAACATGCAAGTGCCTTGGAGGAAGAGCGGGGTAACATCTCCCAGTAAGAACTGACAAATCTGGTGCAGTCCATGAGGATGAGATGCACTGTAGTTCTTATGGGAGCTGGTGGCCACAGAAGATACCGACTCTGACTTTTGCTACTGACCTCCCATTTGCTCAGAGACATTTACATTTACATTTACATTTAATCATTTAGCAGACGCTTTTATCCAAAGCGACGTACAAATGAGGAGAACAATAGAAGCAATCAGACCATCGAGAGAGCAACAGTATACAAGTGTCATGACAAGTCTCAGTTAGTCTAGCACAGTACACGTAGCTAGGATTTTTTTTTTTTTTTTTTTTTTTTTAAATAGAATAGGTAAGTTAGTATTAGTTAGTCAGGTGCTGGCGAAAAAGATGTGTCTTTAGATGTTTTTTGAAAATGGCTAAAGACTCAGCTGTTCGAATTGAGATCGGGAGGTCATTCCACCAGCTGGGCACAGTCCAGGAAAAGGTCCGTGAGAGTGATTTGGTACCTCTTTGGGATGGCACCACAAGACGTCGTTCACTTTCAGAACGCAAGCTTCTGGAGGGCACATAAGTTTGAACCAGCGAGTTTAGGTATATTGGTGCAGTGGCAGTTGTGGTCTTGTAGGCAAACATCAGTACCTTGAATTTGATGCGAGCGGCTATTGGTAGCCAGTGTAACCTGATGAAGAGAGGGGTAACGTGAGCTTTTTTTGGCTCATTAAAGACCACTCTGGCTGCAGCATTCTGGATCAGTTGCAGAGGCTTGATAGTACATGCGGGAAGGCCCGCCAAGAGAGCATTACAATAGTCCAGTCTGGAGAGAACAAGAGCTTGGACAAGGAGTTGTGCAGCTTGCTCTTGCAGGAAGGGCCTAATCTTCCTAATGTTGTATAAGGCAAATCTGCAGGACCGGGCCGTTGTAGCAATATGGTCTGTGAAGCTTAACTGATCATCGATCACAACTCCAAGGTTCCTGGCAGTCCTGGAAGGAGTTATGGTTGATGAACCCAGCTGTATAGAGAAGTTGTGGTGAAGTGATGGGTTGGCAGAGAACACGAGCAGTTCTGTCTTAGCAAGATTGAGCTGAAGGTGATGGTCCATCATCCAGCTAGAAATGTCACTCAGACAGGCTGCAATGCGATCTGTTACCGTCGGATCATCTGGTTGGAATGAGAAGTAGAGTTGAGTGTCATCAGCATAGCAGTGGTAGGAAAAGCCATGCTTCTGAATAACCAATCCTAATGACGACATGTAGATGGAGAAGAGAAGTGGTCCAAGCACTGAGCCTTGAGGAACTCCAGTAGCAAGAAGTTGTGACTTTGAAACCTCACCCCTCCAAGACACCCTGAAGGACCTATCTGAGAGGTAAGACTCAAACCACAGGAGGGCGGTTCCTGAGATGCCCATCTTTCTGAGGATGGACATGAGGATCTGGTGGTTAACTGTGTCAAAGGCAGCAGACAGATCCAGCAAGATGAGTACAGAGGATTTGGAAGCTGCTCTTGCCAGTCTCAGGGCCTCTGTAACCGAGAGTAGGGCAGTCTCAGTTGAGTGTCCACTTCTGAAGCCAGATTGGTTGTTGTCCAGAATGTTGTTCTGAGCAAGAAACAGAGAGAGTTGGTTGAACACAACTCGCTCAAGTGACTTTGCAATGAATGGAAGAAGGGATACCGGTCTGTAGTTTTCTAAAAGTGCTGGATTTAGAGCAGGTTTTTTAAGCAGTGGGCTTACCCGAGCCTGCTTAAATGCTGTGGGAAATGTACCAGTGTTAAGCGAGGTGTTGATAATGTGAGTAAGAGCAGGTACGACCGAAGAAGAAATGGCTTGAAGGAGGTGAGTGGGGATAGGATCTAGCGGACAAGTAGTGGGATGATTGGAAAGGATGAGTTTGGAAACCTCCGTCTCCGAGAGAGGAGAAAAGGAGGTGAGAGATTGTGTATTTGTCGTTATGAAGTTATTATTAGTTTGCGGTGTGAGGAATTGGTCACTGATGGTTTTTGTTTTATTTGTGAAGAAAGTTGCAAAGTCATCAGCTGTAAGAGTTGATGAAGGAGGAGGGGGAGGTGGACAGAGAAGAGAAGAGAACGTTTTGAAGAGTGCGCTAGAGTCGGAACAGTTGTTAATTTTGTTGTGGTAGTATGTCATTTTAGCAGTGGAGACATTTGCAGAGAAGGAAGAGAGGTGTGACTGATACACACTAAGGTCGGTAGAGTTTTTGGATTTGTGCCATTTCCTCTCTGCAGCCCTTAGTTTAACACGATGTTCACGGAGAACATCGGACAACCAGGGGGCAGAGGGGGTAGCGCGTGCTGATCTGGATGAAAGGGGGCAAAAGTTGTCTAAGCAAGATGTTAGAGTGAAGCAAAGAGCGTCAGTAGCACTGTTTGTGTCGAGTGCTGAAAACTGAGAGGGTGAAGGTAGTGCGGATGAAACCATTGAGGATAGGCGAGAGGGAGAGAGCGAGCGTAGGTTACGTCGAAAGGTGACCTGCGAAGGGGCGTGTGCTATGTCAGGAGTTAGTGTGAGGTTAGAAGTGATGAGGAAGTGGTCTGAGGTGTGCAGCGGAGTTACTAATGTGTTGTCAGTGGAGCAGTAGCGTGTGTAGATGAGGTCCAGTCGGTTACCTGATTTGTGAGTAGCCGTAGTAGACACTCGTTTGAGGTCAAATGAAGTGAGAAGAGTGTTGAAGTCAGTAGCCTGGGGTTTTTCTAGGTGGATGTTGAAGTCACCGAGCAGTACCAGAGGAGTACCATCTTCAGGAAAGTTTGAGAGTAACACATCCAACTCCTCCAAGAAGTCACCCAGTTGACCTGGGGGACGATACACAACTACAACGTGGATTTTAGCAGGGTGAGTAATAGTAATCGCATGAGATTCAAATGAACTGTTGCCTGTAGGAGATGGTAGAAGATCAAATTTCCATTCGTTTGAAATAAGGAGACCAGTGCCTCCACCCCTCCCAATCGTGCGAGGGGTGTGGGAAAACGTGAAATTAGTGGAGAGAGCTGCAGGAGTGGCAGTGTCCTCAGGTTTGATCCAAGTCTCAGTTAGGGCCATGAGGTTGAGACCGGAATGGGTAGCAATAGAAGGAATAAAATCTGCTTTGTTTACAGCAGACTGGCAGTTCCAAAGACCAATTGGAACAGAGAGTAAAGTAGTAGAGGACAGAGGGACCGTTCGTAGATTATTAGGATTGGCCTGCCTCCAACGTACAGCGCGTGCTCTCCGAGTGTTAGTAGTGATAGTACAGATTTGAAAGCACATAGTGAGTACAATTGATTAAAAATTAGATGAGTACAAGTTAGACAAAAAGTAAAGAAAGATGAGAAAGCAATACTCAAGTGCCTTGTCGGTGTCCTTGCTCGGTGGAGTCGTGCAAGGTAGAGTCGATCGTCTTTACACTCGTCGGTCTTCACACGAGGAGGGCTTCACACGAGGGCTGCCGCGACCGCTGCCGCGGTGTACAAACCAGTTTTATACTTGCCTAATTATTAGTCCCTGAAGTCAGCTGACCACGCCTTTCTACTTAGCAAACCGAAACTGGGAACTCCCGCGATAAGCACGAGAACAAACGCGACTTGCGAACGCGTTTACCAGGTAAAACACAGTATGCAAAAATAATGGTTCCTAGCAACGACAACTGAGCTGAAATCTAATGAGAAAACAAGACAAAACACTTACAGACTGCTGTTCTCTTCTGCTGATCGAATGCTCCTTCTAACAAATGTCACTGAATCAGGTAAATAAGTACTTTCTCTGGCTTAGACCACGCCTTTCTACTTAGCAAACCGAAACTGGGAACTCCCGCGATAAGCACGAGAACAAACGCGACTTGTGAACGCGTTTACCAGGTAAAACACAGTATGCAAAAATAATGGTTCCTAGCAACGACAACTGAGCTGAAATCTAATGAGAAAACAAGACAAAACACTTACAGACTGCTGTTCTCTTCTGCTGATCGAATGCTCCTTCTAACAAATGTCACTGAATCAGGTAAATAAGTACTTTCTCTGGCTTAGACCACGCCTTTCTACTTAGCAAACCGAAACTGGGAACTCCCGCGATAAGCACGAGAACAAACGCGACTTGCGAACGCGTTTACCAGGTAAAACACAGTATGCAAAAATAATGGTTCCTAGCAACGACAACTGAGCTGAAATCTAATGAGAAAACAAGACAAAACACTTACAGACTGCTGTTCTCTTCTGCTGATCGAATGCTCCTTCTAACAAATGTCACTGAATCAGGTAAATAAGTACTTTCTCTGGCTTAGACCACGCCTTTCTACTTAGCAAACCGAAACTGGGAACTCCCGCGATAAGCACGAGAACAAACGCGACTTGCGAACGCGTTTACCAGGTAAAACACAGTATGCAAAAATAATGGTTCCTAGCAACGACAACTGAGCTGAAATCTAATGAGAAAACAAGACAAAACACTTACAGACTGCTGTTCTCTTCTGCTGATCGAATGCTCCTTCTAACAAATGTCACTGAATCAGGTAAATAAGTACTTTCTCTGGCTTAGACCACGCCTTTCTACTTAGCAAACCGAAACTGGGAACTCCCGCGATAAGCACGAGAACAAACGCGACTTGCGAACGCGTTTACCAGGTAAAACACAGTATGCAAAAATAATGGTTCCTAGCAACGACAACTGAGCTGAAATCTAATAAGAAAACAAGACAAAACACTTACAGACTGCTGTTCTCTTCTGCTGATCGAATGCTCCTTCCTCATTAGTCCACTTCTATTCATCAAATGCCTATGAAACTTGTTCAGCTTATCACTCCGTTGTTTAACTTGAGCATCAGCCGATATTACCGTCGTGAAAGAGATGTAATTTCCAAATAAATTCCTAGACTTGCTTATCTGTACTATAGAGTGGGCATTGGTGGTTCAGTGGTAGAATTCTCGCCTGCCATGCGGGAGGCCCGGGTTCGATTCCCGGCCAATGCAGCAGCTTTGCTCTTTAACGTCAGGCCTCTTGTTGTATAAAAGCGGCAGCTGGATTTCCAACCACACACACTTCCTTGCAGCATTTTACACATTGGTGGTTCAGTGGTAGAATTGTCGCTTCCCACGTGGGAAACTCGGGTTCGGTTCCCAGTCAATGTTCTGTTAATTCAGAAGTGCATTTCTTTAAAAGGAAACTTGAAGCTGATGCGTACTTCCTTGAAGGAGCTCAATTGGAGTGTGCCACGAAAGATTCTCTCATAATCCATTTTGTACCTGCTTTTCAGCGTGGCTTCGCAAACCCGATTCCTAGTAAATGCACGATTAGCAGCAAGCGTTGGTCAGCACCCAGCACCAGCACCCGGCTCCGATTCCCGGCCGATGCAAGGACAGCCTCCTCTTAAGTAAGGTCTGTGATTCTTGTTTGAGGGAGCTCCAGCTGCATTTCCAACCTTGCGTGTCTTTTTGAGCCAGTCGGGCAAGAGAGAGGTAGGGCACCTTGTCTCCAAAAATTTGATTTATTGCCCTCATAAAAATACCACCCATCAAGTCCCCCCAATCCCTCCCACCCCCCTAGCTGGACACCTGTTGTACACCTCCCCCAGGATCAGATGATGAACTGATTATTAGGTCCGCTGTGTTTAAGGAATTTTTATGACTGTTGTGCGTGAGGGCCATTGTTATGTGGTTTAAACTTTTAAATGGTGAAATCGTGTTAAAGGGAAGTTTTTATTAAAGTGTTTTTTCACATAGTGTAAAAACGTACAATGATTTATTTTTTCTCTACAACACGTCTTGTTGTAGAGGTAAAACAATGTTAGGCAAAGTCAAAAAAGAAAACATTACATACGTTTGAAGAGTTAAAGAAGAGGTATAACAAAATAGTAGCAAACACGCACGTTAACACTAGAAAAAAGGCTGTCTTATCTTACCGTGTTTGTGAAATAAAAAAAATCAGTCCGTTTTAAAAGTAAAAAAGAGCCTTTAAATAAACGAACATCATTAAAACAAGACTATCGTTGTATTCAGAAAAAAACTGTAAATAGTAGAGATGGTGTCTTATCTTACCGAGTTGTGAAATAAGATCATACTGTTTAAAAGTAAAAAAGAGCCTTTAAATAAACGAAAATCAGAGGGGTTTTGTTCGTTAAAACAAGACTATTCTGCAGTAGTCTGTCGTTACAAGTTAGTTTGACAGAGTTAAAGAAAAAACGCTGTCTTATCTCACCGTGTTGCGACCATATGTTTTAAAAGTAGAAAAAAGAACCTTTAAATAAACAGATGAATATCGTTAAAACAAGACTATCCCGCAGTAGTCTGTCCTTACAAGTTAGTCAGGACAGAAAAAACGCAAAGACAAAGAAACCACGTGTGTCTAGCGCTGATCCGAGACTTCGTCCGCTCTCTGTAGTTGCCGTACTCCAAATGACGAGCTGGAGACCCGCGGACCAAACCACGCCTACGGCCGTCCCCCTAACACGTGTGAGGCGATAGCCCCACGGATGTAACGACGGGTTTATAAAGATTTAAAATAAAGTAATGTTTCTAACGTTATTTTAATAAATCTATACCCGTTCTGTAATTAATCAAAACCTTCTCACTTTTAAAACTGTTTATTCTTTTAAACTCTAGCTCATAGGAAAAACGTTGTTTATTTTATCTTATTTGTTTAATTCGTCCGATCCTTTACTCTAGTGTTGTTGTCAAGTTAAGATATAACAGTCTTTTTAAAATTAACTTATACAACTAACCTTTTAACCAAAAAAATCAGTAATACACAGGCATTTATTTATTTAGTTATTCACAAGTGATTCCTTAAATAGATATGTGTTTTTGTCTTTTGAAAATTAGCTTATACAAGTTGTCTTTTAAACAAAAAATCAGTAATACACAGGCCTTTATTTTTATTTAATTATTCGTACTTAATTCGGCTATTCCTTTAATAGATGTTTGTTTTTGTTAAACTTAAGACATCACGCTATGATGGGAGGTATAGTTTGAACTACACAAGAGACCTTTTAAACATAACCTCTGATTTGTTTTATTCAGTTATTCACGCTTAATAACTTTATTTTACTCGTTGATTTTGTCGATCTTAACTTATAGCATGTTACAACGGTTAAAACGTACGTACGCGAGTGTGTATGCTGACGCAAACAGGATTTCTCTGTGATTTTCCACCCATAAGTCCGAGCCGGCGTTATCTATTAATTGAAACAGACAACAAAGAAATGCAAACACCTCGTGCGCTACGTGAGACCCGGATACCTGTCCTTATGTTGTAACAGTTTAGCAATCTAATTAGTTTTTGAGGGGGTCTGCCATCGTAAATTGTGTTAGAAGGTTAGTTTAAAAGCCGTAGATCAAAGGACAGCCATCGCATCAATTTTATGACGTACACCTGCGTGTGTGAACTCTGTCAAAAGTTCGTTGGAATGGTTCACAGGATGGACACACACACACACACACACACACACACACACTCACTCCTACATTTAAACATTTAGACTTTAACAAATGAAAAACTTTTAGAAGTTTATCTAATGAAAAAACAGGTTGATTAAACAACGATATGACATTTGTTTTAACAAATACATTTTTAGATCTTTTCAAACCTAAAACCATGAAGCTCTAAACCAACCAAAGATTAGAAGTAGTCAAACGATCCTCTGATGAACACAAGACGGGTACGGAGTCTTTCTTTATGAATTAGCCCTAAATTAGACTAAACAGATTAGACTTTCTTGTTCACTTTAAAATGGTTTTATTAAACGTGTGTTTAAATGCGGCATGTTTAATTTTTCCACAGTATAATGGTTTATTTTATTAAAATAAAAATAACTGATCTATATAGTTTTATTTTTTACTAAGATTTGATCAAATAACTGATATAAGAAACATGCAAATATTCGTTAAGTCCATCTTATCACCCCCAAACTGATGTGTCTGACGGTTTGTGACAAATATCTTTGACTTTTGACTGATACAGACGCGTTAAGATGTGAAGTAACTGTAAAAAATATAAGATAAGATAAAATAAAAGTCATCTTTTTAGCATTCATGTAGGATTCGTGACCGAACTCAAGTGGTTTTTATGTAACAGAGTCCTGAGACAATTGAAAATAGAATGCGTGAAAGACTTTTCTCTTTAAGATATTTGTAATGGCAGACTAAATGCATTAGATTGATTAAAACAATTGAGTGTACGCATTTCTCTTGAATATATATACAGTAACCAGTGAGTACATGAATCAGTATAAATACATATCTTCATAAATTCAGTGGGACTCTATCATATCAATCAATGACTTAAAAAAAAAAGATTTGATTTATATACCATATACCTGACTTTCTCTTCAAAACGCAATAAACTTTCTTACTACTTTTTAAATGTGTAGAACAACCGCATCGAGGAGGGGAAAATCACATAGTGATGTGTTTCTAAGTTAGGATGCTTGTAGTTTTTAGTTAATCACATCTTTAACCTAAACATTTTTTTTTTCATTCAAACTCTCTTACGTACGCCTGCAGCTTTCTCAGACATCCGTAATTTGCCAACAACATTCTTAAGTCTGTTTTATCATTCAGCTGTAGCTGAAACCCTATAACAGCGTTATTTTATGCATTATTACAACTATAGATGCTGAAATAGATCATTAACCTGTTTAACTCTAAAAATGGTTTGACAAACAAGGGTACGTTCATAAAACAAGCCTGGATCCAATTTGAAGCGTACAATCATTGCAGAAAATTTATTATAGCACCGCAGTAAGATAAAGCTCTGTATGTGCGAATGACCAACTTTTCAGATGTTCAACGTATTATTACAAGGAACTGTTTACCTAGTTTATGATGAAACTAGAAAATATAGGCGGTCGCGTTCAATTAGATGAAGACGTGCAGTGGTAGCGAGCACAAGAAACTTGGGGTCATGAAGCAAACCGTCCATCACGACGCACGTTCTCCAGAATGGCTTTGATGATGCGGTTCATAATTTCATGATGAAGACGGACTGAATATTCAGATAGCAGAGGGGTCTGACTGACTTTTTGCTAATATTTGATTTCAAGAACGCACAACCAAATCCTAAAGCCATTTCACAAAATAACACAACAACGGGTGGTCCATTTCAACATGTCAAGTCTGCTTTACCATAAGTATAACGTATTCTTCTTATATATATATATATATATATATATATATATTTGTTTAGGCTAAATACGTTTTAACAACTCTTTTTGTTTTTACAAAGCTGTTAAATTGAACGTTTGTAACTAATACTCATTCAAATGTTGCTGGCCTTTCAGGTCAGCGAACTACAATACCCTGCATACACCTCAGACTACAAACATGGCCGTCGGGGGGGTTCTATTTCCCATAACAGGACATACGTGACAGATCTCTAAATCGTCAGACTTCTGATTATACGCACGCTCAGATACCTTATATAAAAAGACTTGCATTTCCACACTTTTTTTGCGAAGTAGCCTATACGCTTCTTCCGTATTGTGATGTTACAAACCGTTTTTGTGATCACCGTTAGTGATGCGAAGTCCGAACCATTCGGTTCATCGTCTCCTTAAGTCATCTCGCTGTGATGTCACCGTACAATTATTTTCTAACAACTCATGGTCATTTTATATCAGTGAAACATTCAAATAAAGTTAACGGTGTAAAGGTGTCTTTTGTTCATTTAACCTGATGATGTTTGTGGTTGCGGTTACATTCACAGATCCTTCATGTCGGATACGAGTCATAATCTGTCTAATATTGACCAGTCTACACATAAACACTATGTTCTACATGTCTAAAGTATAAGTCTGTAGAAAGAATAAACAGGTCTTATAAACTCATTGATTTAACTTAACAACTTTACAATATAATCTGCACGCACGATAAACCATACAAAATATGTGTAAAAGGACGGATAACATATGTTAACGTGATGTTTTGGTTCGCGACTTACACAATTGTTTGTTACTTAACGTTTTCATTAACTTTTAATATAAAAGATAATAGTCTGTTAACAATTTATATGGTTTAATTATGAAATAGCACAAAGAACCGCTGAAGTATACTGTTTGATAAAATTGAAATAATAACCTACTATGTGCTCATTTATCCGCTTTATTTACATTATGCTGAATGTTAAACTCTTAAACAGAAACATTAAAACATTTCAAACTTGTCAAACAACCGCTTCAATACATTCCTCTTATGAAAACGCTTAAATAGAATTCTGACAAACAGGACGTTGTCTGCGAGTTCCCGACGCGTAAATTACCAACAAGTTCTCAAAGAGAACATACCGTGCTTGAAAATATGTTCAAAACACATAAATAGCCATCACACATATAGTTCATGCTTTGTTCTAACGCATTCTGCTCACCTTAAAACGATACATTCAATCAAAAATCTGACCGAAAGACAGACAAAACCTCAACGGTAGCTGAGATGGGTCGAGAGGAAAGGGTACAAATAATTATTCTTTGCCACAATAACACATTTGATAGCCTTACTGTAGACTTTCTCGACATTCTTTATCCTAGTTATTATTTACCTCTTATTCAATCATAAAACTACAAGAGTTAAAGAAAATTCCTTAATTGATAACGTTTTAACAAATTCTCTAAGTGAAGAAATTAAATCCTGTGTTTTATATTCAGATTTGTCTGATCATTTTCCGATATAGCGTTATTCCGTAATTATGATAGTCCCTCTACAAGACGCTGCTTAGGACTAAACAAAATATATTTCTTTTAGGACATCTTTCCGGTCTGTCTACGATGCGGGTTCACAAGACAAACCGAACATAAAAAGCGAGTGTTTGTGTTTTTCTGTTACCTGTACAGCTCTTAAAGCTACGCATTTCACAGCGCGTACATGGATACGGATTTCTTTCGTGTATGTCTCTAAACAATAGTTAGGTAAACGGCTTACAGTTGATACGAAGTTTTAAGTGAATGGTGGGATGATTCGTGTCTTTTTTATTCTGTCCACACCAGTGCTTTGAAAGGTGCACGTTTTTGACCATTTTAGACACATGTTTTAAGTATTCATCTGACTTTGATCCTGGGGAAAACAGCGGCTGTATGTTGTCATGATTGTCTTCAAAATTGATCCACATTTATTTAAACGATGTTGCATGAAGTTACTGTATTCAACAGCACAGTCCCTTGAAATATTGTAGTATAGCTTTTTTCCCTTCTAAACATGTATTTAGCTTAAATATTAATTGTTTACAAAGTTGTCACAACTGTTGTTGAATTTATAACATATATTTCGCCAAACCTAGAAGACTGAAAACAGGTTTAGCATAAGTCCGCATTTCAGCCATTAGCCTGAAAATGCAAGACAACTGAGATTTCATTACTGAGATAATCTACAGAATGTGAAACAAGCTCACAGTTACATTAGAGTATTGGCTATGTTGAATATTATTTGTTACTGTTTCAGAGGTTTAACGACTCATTACTTGAAGACTGTACTGTATAAATTAAAAGTTTTCCGCCGTAGTAGGCCGTCTCTGAATCCATCGTTGTGTTTTTTATCTTTCTATGTTTTGTTTGTGTTGTTCTGATCCGCAGGGTTCATTTTTAACATCACAAATCGTATTGTATTGTCATGTGTGAATGTCTTGTTGTATTTTTATTTTTGTTTCTTGCAAACAGTACCGTTGTAATGTTAGTGAGCTCTTTGTGTTCACATTCGTCAATATTTATGTGAATTTGTTTGATTAAATGAAGTATTTAACAAAATTTTGGGGTAATGTGTGTGTGTGTGTGAATATAGAATGCCGCACAAGGCTCTTTGAAAATATTTGATCTTGAAACATCCACGTAGCAGTCGGAATCATTTAAGATTAATAATAATACAATTAACGCATTAACATTTTACAGGATATGTGAGTTCTTGGCTGTTTTGTACATTATTAAATTAAAATAATTCTGTTAAACAGGGTACATTTACCAGCAAGATCATTTTAATGACTTGTTCGCAAGAAAACATAAGATTGTTTAAGAGATAATAATCTCACCGAATGTATCAAACCATCCGATGTTTATGACTACTGAAGGCGCCACATCCTTGTTTTTCACACCCACAGGCCCCAAAGTTAACCGGATAAGGTATTTACGTTATATTATTTATACTATCCTAGTTTATATCAGATATAAGATACAAGATAATGTCATTTTCTTTTTTATTCAATTGTTTGAAATTAAAAAGATGATAACGAGTTGATTCAAGCTTTTATTTCAACAATATATCGATGAACATACATTGAATTAGTGAAGAAAATGTTCAAATCACAGTTACACACAGTGGTCTAGCCAGCAAAGAAAATCTCTGACGGCCAATACGTTTTTGTGTAAAATGAAATTGACCTGCGATTCAATAATTTCACATATCACGGATTCAAAATTTTTTGCAACCAGCGACGAGCATAAATCTGTTACACACGTACACAGACAGAGAACCTCGTAAAGTCCCATTTGATCACTACGTTCAGTCATCATATCCAGAATTTCTCTGGTGGTTATACAGACCGGCTCCTTGCTGTAAATAAACATGCTAGTCAAATCAGGCCATGGGGTATTTTTTAGGCTTCTTACAAAGCCCATTTCATTCTTGAGATTTTTTACACGTTTGGTATCTCCCGTACAATCGTGATTCGGATCGCAAGTATGCTCGATGACCGTTTGCATCAGTTTAATCATCTGTCCTCGGTAATGCGGTTTGTACGCAGTGTCTATGAAGTCAATTAAATGACATGTTTTCCCCGCGGGGCATCCGCACCTCAGCTGATCATCCGTAGTTGCGGCAGAACTCCGGTCACGCTCCATCAGCTTTTGTGTAGCGTCAGACATCCTGTTCAGAATTCAAATCTCTCCAAGAGATAAACTTTGTTCCCTAAACGATCCGGACTGTCCAGGCCTTGTGCAATTTCAGCTTCAATTTCCGTTTATGGTTCAGAAGCGTTATTAGTAGAAAAATTGGATTGTTGAAGTTGGTCCGTATACTGTAGATAATGTTTTGATCAACAAGTTGTTGCAGTAGCTCCGTTGACCATGCTGTCAAGATCTAGGAAAGCCTGCGATAACTGCAGAGGACAGGCACTCTTTGCTCACAGGGGATGTAGCGTAGCTGTAATCTTCTGTACATTCGAGCGAAAATAAGTTGTCGGGGGAAAGATCTTGTTTCTACGTTTCGGATGTTGGTTGGTTAGTTGTTGAGATGGGTGTGTTGCACTCAACAGTGGAGGAGGGTGAAGCGGGCCTGGTAAGGGTTTTCCTTTGACCGGCAAAGTCACCAAAGAGAATTTCTTAATTCACTAGTCCCATTCATTAAACAATTAAACATACAGCAAGTAACATATAGATGGCTGAGTAAACATTACGACATCGTTGTTCATGTTTGTTATACCGAATACACATACTGATTATTTGGTTTAAAATAAATTTAACTTGACTGAAACAGCACGTCTATCGCTGAAAAAACGGTGTTTAACACAGGTACGTCGCTTTGCTCGAAATATAGACTCTTTTTGCAGCATTCAAAAGGGTTGACCTCAGGTAGAGGCCAGTCTCTATCATACTCATCAGAGTCAGACTCATCGCTACTTTGAGACAAAAAGTTTGTTTCAGAGTTCTCCCGACGTTTATTTACCAGTATGAGATAATTTTGGTCATGAAGCCTTTTGTTCATACAGGATGATACGGATATGTAGTCTGGCGGCTTGCTTGCATTATACCTCATGCCGGGTATTGCTCCATCCCACTGGAAATTGTACCAAATTTTTTCATCCATAATAAAGTTTCTCCAAATTTGATTGTAGAAGTATATCCAGTCTATGGCGGGCAAAAGCAGATAGGAGCATTCGGGTGTATATTCATCGTAAGATTCCAAAACGTAGAGTTTCACACTCTGCAACTCTTTGTCAAACACAAATCTCCCCACACGATCACAAGACACAGTGAAATCTTGTTTCACAATATCTTCAACGAGAACCTTTCTTAGGCTCTTCCCTTGATTTTTCCTCGGTGCTAAAGTCAACTCCTCTCTCATTTCAATAGAACTTTTTGGTGGTGTTACACACATCATTCTTCTAGATGTTTCAGGACTGTTTGGAACAACACCAGCCATCGTAACAGGAGTCTACAGTGTCTTCTCCGGTTAACTTTGGGGCCTGTGGGTGTGAAAAACAAGGATGTGGCGCCTTCAGTAGTCATAAACATCGGATGGTTTGATACATTCGGTGAGATTATTATCTCTTAAACAATCTTATGTTTTCTTGCGAACAAGTCATTAAAATGATCTTGCTGGTAAATGCACCCTGTTTAACAGAATTATTTTAATTTAATAATGTACAAAACAGCCAAGAACTCACATATCCTGTAAAATGTTAATGCGTTAATTGTATTATTATTAATCTTAAATGATTCCGACTGCTACGTGGATGTTTCAAGATCAAATATTTTCAAAGAGCCTTGTGCGGCATTCTATATTCACACACACACACACATTACCCCAAAATTTTGTTAAATACTTCATTTAATCAAACAAATTCACATAAATATTGACGAATGTGAACACAAAGAGCTCACTAACATTACAACGGTACTGTTTGCAAGAAACAAAAATAAAAATACAACAAGACATTCACACATGACAATACAATACGATTTGTGATGTTAAAAATGAACCCTGCGGATCAGAACAACACAAACAAAACATAGAAAGATAAAAAACACAACGATGGATTCAGAGACGGCCTACTACGGCGGAAAACTTTTAATTTATACAGTACAGTCTTCAAGTAATGAGTCGTTAAACCTCTGAAACAGTAACAAATAATATTCAACATAGCCAATACTCTAATGTAACTGTGAGCTTGTTTCACATTCTGTAGATTATCTCAGTAATGAAATCTCAGTTGTCTTGCATTTTCAGGCTAATGGCTGAAATGCGGACTTATGCTAAACCTGTTTTCAGTCTTCTAGGTTTGGCGAAATATATGTTATAAATTCAACAACAGTTGTGACAACTTTGTAAACAATTAATATTTAAGCTAAATACATGTTTAGAAGGGAAAAAAGCTATACTACAATATTTCAAGGGACTGTGCTGTTGAATACAGTAACTTCATGCAACATCGTTTAAATAAATGTGGATCAATTTTGAAGACAATCATGACAACATACAGCCGCTGTTTTCCCCAGGATCAAAGTCAGATGAATACTTAAAACATGTGTCTAAAATGGTCAAAAACGTGCACCTTTCAAAGCACTGGTGTGGACAGAATAAAAAAGACACGAATCATCCCACCATTCACTTAAAACTTCGTATCAACTGTAAGCCGTTTACCTAACTATTGTTTAGAGACATACACGAAAGAAATCCGTATCCATGTACGCGCTGTGAAATGCGTAGCTTTAAGAGCTGTACAGGTAACAGAAAAACACAAACACTCGCTTTTTATGTTCGGTTTGTCTTGTGAACCCGCATCGTAGACAGACCGGAAAGATGTCCTAAAAGAAATATATTTTGTTTAGTCCTAAGCAGCGTCTTGTAGAGGGACTATCATAATTACGGAATAACGCTATATCGGAAAATGATCAGACAAATCTGAATATAAAACACAGGATTTAATTTCTTCACTTAGAGAATTTGTTAAAACGTTATCAATTAAGGAATTTTCTTTAACTCTTGTAGTTTTATGATTGAATAAGAGGTAAATAATAACTAGGATAAAGAATGTCGAGAAAGTCTACAGTAAGGCTATCAAATGTGTTATTGTGGCAAAGAATAATTATTTGTACCCTTTCCTCTCGACCCATCTCAGCTACCGTTGAGGTTTTGTCTGTCTTTCGGTCAGATTTTTGATTGAATGTATCGTTTTAAGGTGAGCAGAATGCGTTAGAACAAAGCATGAACTATATGTGTGATGGCTATTTATGTGTTTTGAACATATTTTCAAGCACGGTATGTTCTCTTTGAGAACTTGTTGGTAATTTACGCGTCGGGAACTCGCAGACAACGTCCTGTTTGTCAGAATTCTATTTAAGCGTTTTCATAAGAGGAATGTATTGAAGCGGTTGTTTGACAAGTTTGAAATGTTTTAATGTTTCTGTTTAAGAGTTTAACATTCAGCATAATGTAAATAAAGCGGATAAATGAGCACATAGTAGGTTATTATTTCAATTTTATCAAACAGTATACTTCAGCGGTTCTTTGTGCTATTTCATAATTAAACCATATAAATTGTTAACAGACTATTATCTTTTATATTAAAAGTTAATGAAAACGTTAAGTAACAAACAATTGTGTAAGTCGCGAACCAAAACATCACGTTAACATATGTTATCCGTCCTTTTACACATATTTTGTATGGTTTATCGTGCGTGCAGATTATATTGTAAAGTTGTTAAGTTAAATCAATGAGTTTATAAGACCTGTTTATTCTTTCTACAGACTTATACTTTAGACATGTAGAACATAGTGTTTATGTGTAGACTGGTCAATATTAGACAGATTATGACTCGTATCCGACATGAAGGATCTGTGAATGTAACCGCAACCACAAACATCATCAGGTTAAATGAACAAAAGACACCTTTACACCGTTAACTTTATTTGAATGTTTCACTGATATAAAATGACCATGAGTTGTTAGAAAATAATTGTACGGTGACATCACAGCGAGATGACTTAAGGAGACGATGAACCGAATGGTTCGGACTTCGCATCACTAACGGTGATCACAAAAACGGTTTGTAACATCACAATACGGAAGAAGCGTATAGGCTACTTCGCAAAAAAAGTGTGGAAATGCAAGTCTTTTTATATAAGGTATCTGAGCGTGCGTATAATCAGAAGTCTGACGATTTAGAGATCTGTCACGTATGTCCTGTTATGGGAAATAGAACCCCCCGACGGCCATGTTTGTAGTCTGAGGTGTATGCAGGGTATTGTAGTTCGCTGACCTGAAAGGCCAGCAACATTTGAATGAGTATTAGTTACAAACGTTCAATTTAACAGCTTTGTAAAAACAAAAAGAGTTGTTAAAACGTATTTAGCCTAAACAAATATATATATATATATATATAAGAAGAATACGTTATACTTATGGTAAAGCAGACTTGACATGTTGAAATGGACCACCCGTTGTTGTGTTATTTTGTGAAATGGCTTTAGGATTTGGTTGTGCGTTCTTGAAATCAAATATTAGCAAAAAGTCAGTCAGACCCCTCTGCTATCTGAATATTCAGTCCGTCTTCATCATGAAATTATGAACCGCATCATCAAAGCCATTCTGGAGAACGTGCGTCGTGATGGACGGTTTGCTTCATGACCCCAAGTTTCTTGTGCTCGCTACCACTGCACGTCTTCATCTAATTGAACGCGACCGCCTATATTTTCTAGTTTCATCATAAACTAGGTAAACAGTTCCTTGTAATAATACGTTGAACATCTGAAAAGTTGGTCATTCGCACATACAGAGCTTTATCTTACTGCGGTGCTATAATAAATTTTCTGCAATGATTGTACGCTTCAAATTGGATCCAGGCTTGTTTTATGAACGTACCCTTGTTTGTCAAACCATTTTTAGAGTTAAACAGGTTAATGATCTATTTCAGCATCTATAGTTGTAATAATGCATAAAATAACGCTGTTATAGGGTTTCAGCTACAGCTGAATGATAAAACAGACTTAAGAATGTTGTTGGCAAATTACGGATGTCTGAGAAAGCTGCAGGCGTACGTAAGAGAGTTTGAATGAAAAAAAAAATGTTTAGGTTAAAGATGTGATTAACTAAAAACTACAAGCATCCTAACTTAGAAACACATCACTATGTGATTTTCCCCTCCTCGATGCGGTTGTTCTACACATTTAAAAAGTAGTAAGAAAGTTTATTGCGTTTTGAAGAGAAAGTCAGGTATATGGTATATAAATCAAATCTTTTTTTTTTAAGTCATTGATTGATATGATAGAGTCCCACTGAATTTATGAAGATATGTATTTATACTGATTCATGTACTCACTGGTTACTGTATATATATTCAAGAGAAATGCGTACACTCAATTGTTTTAATCAATCTAATGCATTTAGTCTGCCATTACAAATATCTTAAAGAGAAAAGTCTTTCACGCATTCTATTTTCAATTGTCTCAGGACTCTGTTACATAAAAACCACTTGAGTTCGGTCACGAATCCTACATGAATGCTAAAAAGATGACTTTTATTTTATCTTATCTTATATTTTTTACAGTTACTTCACATCTTAACGCGTCTGTATCAGTCAAAAGTCAAAGATATTTGTCACAAACCGTCAGACACATCAGTTTGGGGGTGATAAGATGGACTTAACGAATATTTGCATGTTTCTTATATCAGTTATTTGATCAAATCTTAGTAAAAAATAAAACTATATAGATCAGTTATTTTTATTTTAATAAAATAAACCATTATACTGTGGAAAAATTAAACATGCCGCATTTAAACACACGTTTAATAAAACCATTTTAAAGTGAACAAGAAAGTCTAATCTGTTTAGTCTAATTTAGGGCTAATTCATAAAGAAAGACTCCGTACCCGTCTTGTGTTCATCAGAGGATCGTTTGACTACTTCTAATCTTTGGTTGGTTTAGAGCTTCATGGTTTTAGGTTTGAAAAGATCTAAAAATGTATTTGTTAAAACAAATGTCATATCGTTGTTTAATCAACCTGTTTTTTCATTAGATAAACTTCTAAAAGTTTTTCATTTGTTAAAGTCTAAATGTTTAAATGTAGGAGTGAGTGTGTGTGTGTGTGTGTGTGTGTGTGTGTGTGTCCATCCTGTGAACCATTCCAACGAACTTTTGACAGAGTTCACACACGCAGGTGTACGTCATAAAATTGATGCGATGGCTGTCCTTTGATCTACGGCTTTTAAACTAACCTTCTAACACAATTTACGATGGCAGACCCCCTCAAAAACTAATTAGATTGCTAAACTGTTACAACATAAGGACAGGTATCCGGGTCTCACGTAGCGCACGAGGTGTTTGCATTTCTTTGTTGTCTGTTTCAATTAATAGATAACGCCGGCTCGGACTTATGGGTGGAAAATCACAGAGAAATCCTGTTTGCGTCAGCATACACACTCGCGTACGTACGTTTTAACCGTTGTAACATGCTATAAGTTAAGATCGACAAAATCAACGAGTAAAATAAAGTTATTAAGCGTGAATAACTGAATAAAACAAATCAGAGGTTATGTTTAAAAGGTCTCTTGTGTAGTTCAAACTATACCTCCCATCATAGCGTGATGTCTTAAGTTTAACAAAAACAAACATCTATTAAAGGAATAGCCGAATTAAGTACGAATAATTAAATAAAAATAAAGGCCTGTGTATTACTGATTTTTTGTTTAAAAGACAACTTGTATAAGCTAATTTTCAAAAGACAAAAACACATATCTATTTAAGGAATCACTTGTGAATAACTAAATAAATAAATGCCTGTGTATTACTGATTTTTTTGGTTAAAAGGTTAGTTGTATAAGTTAATTTTAAAAAGACTGTTATATCTTAACTTGACAACAACACTAGAGTAAAGGATCGGACGAATTAAACAAATAAGATAAAATAAACAACGTTTTTCCTATGAGCTAGAGTTTAAAAGAATAAACAGTTTTAAAAGTGAGAAGGTTTTGATTAATTACAGAACGGGTATAGATTTATTAAAATAACGTTAGAAACATTACTTTATTTTAAATCTTTATAAACCCGTCGTTACATCCGTGGGGCTATCGCCTCACACGTGTTAGGGGGACGGCCGTAGGCGTGGTTTGGTCCGCGGGTCTCCAGCTCGTCATTTGGAGTACGGCAACTACAGAGAGCGGACGAAGTCTCGGATCAGCGCTAGACACACGTGGTTTCTTTGTCTTTGCGTTTTTTCTGTCCTGACTAACTTGTAAGGACAGACTACTGCGGGATAGTCTTGTTTTAACGATATTCATCTGTTTATTTAAAGGTTCTTTTTTCTACTTTTAAAACATATGGTCGCAACACGGTGAGATAAGACAGCGTTTTTTCTTTAACTCTGTCAAACTAACTTGTAACGACAGACTACTGCAGAATAGTCTTGTTTTAACGAACAAAACCCCTCTGATTTTCGTTTATTTAAAGGCTCTTTTTTACTTTTAAACAGTATGATCTTATTTCACAACTCGGTAAGATAAGACACCATCTCTACTATTTACAGTTTTTTTCTGAATACAACGATAGTCTTGTTTTAATGATGTTCGTTTATTTAAAGGCTCTTTTTTACTTTTAAAACGGACTGATTTTTTTTATTTCACAAACACGGTAAGATAAGACAGCCTTTTTTCTAGTGTTAACGTGCGTGTTTGCTACTATTTTGTTATACCTCTTCTTTAACTCTTCAAACGTATGTAATGTTTTCTTTTTTGACTTTGCCTAACATTGTTTTACCTCTACAACAAGACGTGTTGTAGAGAAAAAATAAATCATTGTACGTTTTTACACTATGTGAAAAAACACTTTAATAAAAACTTCCCTTTAACACGATTTCACCATTTAAAAGTTTAAACCACATAACAATGGCCCTCACGCACAACAGTCATAAAAATTCCTTAAACACAGCGGACCTAATAATCAGTTCATCATCTGATCCTGGGGGAGGTGTACAACAGGTGTCCAGCTAGGGGGGTGGGAGGGATTGGGGGGACTTGATGGGTGGTATTTTTATGAGGGCAATAAATCAAATTTTTGGAGACAAGGTGCCCTACCTCTCTCTCGGGCATATTCAACATATACATTTACATTTACATTTATGCATTTAGCAGACGCTTTTATCCAAAGCGACTTACATTGTATTCAAGTTACAGCTTTACATTTGATCAGCTCTTGCTTTCCCTGGGAATCGAACCCATGATCTTGGCATTGCTAGTGCCATGCTCTACCATTTGAGCTACAGGAAAGCCATATACATATACATATCAAAACTTAGCTAAAAAAAATCTGTTTTTCAGGGTGCAGCATTTTACAGATAATAAATGGAAGCACTTTTGATAATGCTTTTTCATGTTTGTTCAATGAATTTCAAGCAATTACTTCTCATGCACCTGTGAAAGAGTCCTGAAGGCAATAACCTCTTATAGGCGGCAGGCAAGATAGGTCAGGGTTAAAATAAATAATGACAGTAAACTGACCTGTCTGTTGTCTCTGAAATACACCAAAAGAAATATGTCCAGGGTTACTGCTGACCTGCGTGAACGTGGGATAAACTGCAATGCCAATAATGTAAGATCCCTAAGACAGCGCTACAGGGGCACAAAGTGACCGCTGATCGTCATGGCAGTGTCAAACAGCATGTAACCCTGTGTCTCTCTTTCCCCTCCAGATGTGTTTGAG
>JALXFT010003402.1:0-76356 GCA_023376895.1 Aspiorhynchus laticeps
TTTTTAACAATGGACTCAATGTGATTGTCCCACTTCAGGTCCTGAGAGATGGTGCTGCCCAAGAATCTGAATGACTCCACTGCAGTCACAGTGCTGTTCATGATGGTGAGTGGGGGGAGAGCAGGGGGGTTTCTCCTGAAGTCCACGATCATCTCCACTGTTTTGAGCGTGTTAAGCTCCAGGTTGTTAAGACTGCACCAGACAGCCAGCTCCTTAACCTCCTGTCTGTAAGCAGACTCGTCGCCGTCCTGAATGAGGCCGATCAGTGTGGTGTTGTCTGCAAACTTCAGGAGTTTGACAGAGGGGTCTTTAGATGTGCAGTCGTTGGTGTACAGGGAGAAGAGCAGTGGAGAGAGAACACATCCCTGAGGGGCGCCAGTGCTGATTGTACTAATCATCTCACAGAGAAGCAATAGGTGTGTTCGACTTTTAAGTGGTGCTGTGCAGACCGATCGATGTTTGACATCAAAGTACCACGAGAGCAATTCAGAAACATACGGAGCCGTCTGCTCTCTATAGGTCTCGCGGTTCTTGGATGTCGACACCGATCGGTCTGTGCAGCGCCGCTTCGAGTCAAACACGCCTAAAGCGACAGAGCTTGATTCATTTTTACCATAACCACGTGATCTGTGACGTCCCAAGCTTCGTTTTCGCACACAACCACGTGGCTGCTTCATATTCTGATTCAAATAACACAAACCCATTGCACAGGTTTCAAGTGTCACTTCAAGTGTGGAATGGTCCGTTCACTTCAACAGACCATTCCACAATAATCTTCATTTATTTTGATCAAATATGCCTACATGAGCCATGCTTAATTTTTTTTATTATTAATTTATTCAGATATTCATATTTTAAGTAAAGTGAGAATTGCATAAATTTATTTATTCTATGAAATGGTTCAAAAATGGCTGGGACGTCTGGGATGCAAAGGCACCTTTTCCCACCTTTGGCTTTGACCACAAGCAGCCATTAGTGTGCAACGTCTTGCAAAGCTTTGAGTAATGAACCATTTTACGATTCAGTTGAGGGGAAGTCTCTGTGCTTCTTAAAGCTTCGTTTCACCATCACTACTGCAAGCAAATAATCAACCAGGTGAGATTGGTTAATTGATTTCTAGCTTCAAGAACATATCTGAGAATGATGTCCATTTGCAATGCAAGTATGGACTGAGAATTTAGAATATATTAAAAAGTAAATGCAAATTTACCTCACAAATTATTATAAATTATAACTTTTCAAAAGTTGTAATAACACAGGAATATTAAGATAATAAGTGACTGTAACACTCGGCAACACTGACTTTTTGTGCACAAGAGAAATACATTTTAAACTAGAAGAAACAACGTGATTTCTAATAAAGATTAATTTCCTCTGATTCATATCAATTGAACGTGGAACATGAACAAGGGTAAAGAAAAGACAATTGTAAAAGAAATGCATGCTATAGCTCTAGAGCTAAAAAATCTGTTGCTTAAAAATACAAATAAAAGCATAATTTATTCAAAAACCGATACGAAAACAAACATGTTTCAGACAAGTAATGTTTACTGCATTATACTGTGATCAAGGTGTAATTTTCTTTCATAAACTGAATTACAGTAAAAGTAAAACAAACTTACAAAAATAACATCTGTCCTCTTTGTCTTACTGAAGTCCTGGGCAAATACTGCATGCAGGTCAAATATAGGACAAATCCTGGAGAAATCCAGGAACTTAAATGCACATCAACAGCTGAAAGACAATGTTCTGATCGCTGTCTAACAGATGAAACGTTTATTAAGTGTATGAACAGCATTTATTCTCTATTTAAGCAACATGAAGTAAAAGATCCGTTCATCAAACACAGACGTCAGAATCAAGTTCTTGGGTGATGTAGTTCAGTCTAAAGGTTTAACATCTTTCAGCTTGATTAAAACATGTGAACACTCATCAGAACCTGCAGTAACTCTCACCTGATTAAACTCTCTTACACAAAGTACAAATTTTGGCTTGTTTGTTTAGTCCTGAAGAATGAAGGTCAAGATGCCAAAGTCATTGTCATTTGGAGAGATCATATTTTCGTCTCTGGCTTTGTGTAACGTCCTGCGCAGGAAATCCCTCCGTTTGCACCACTCCTGAAGCTCCTCCTCACTGTGAGCGAAGTCACAACTCACACCATCAGCACAGCCATCCTCCAATCTGTCAATCAAACACCACAGCCAATCAGGACAAAGCCCACTGTTAATAACAAACCCTTCATCGTTGATGATGTTCATTGATTTGATGATGGTGAACCTGGGACAGATGGAGAAACAGGGTCCAGGGAAACGATAGAACCAGGCCAGACTCTCTTCCTCTCCCTCTCCGCTGAACACTCTCTGCTTGTGTTTCTCCGTGTAGATGTGCTGCTGCCATTGCCGATCACTGTTACTGTGTTTCCCACACAGATAACAGTAGAAACTGTTCAGCTGTAGTAACAAACACACAAGCAGCTCCATTAGCACCACAGTTGCCAAGTCCGCATATTTTACACAACTTTGGGCTTCATTTTTTTGCAGTCGCGTAAAAAAAAAAAATATAGATGGTTGCTTGTTAGCAAATCCTGACAAGCAACTTTGTTTCTTTACATTTATGGTTGATTGTTTCCCCCAATATATTGTTGACACAATCTGCTCGCAGGTAAATCCAATCAGTGCAATAATTATTATTCGGTAATAATAAAAGGTTATTCGTCTTCGCACATCATGCCCCCTCCTCCCCCTTATTGGAGTAAAATCACGTTTAACTTGCAGACATGTGACGTTAGTAGATGTAAATAGACAAACAAGGCCACCATCAGAGATGTACAAAGATGGAGGAAACATGGGAGAAGGTGAACGGTGCAGGGGAGTAAAGGGACCCATTTTAACTTGTAAAATATTTTTATAATGCATTAATCATTAGCAGTAATACTAATAGTAGATACATGGTTCGAGTTTATTTTATTATAAATATGTGGCTATATTAAAGCTTCCCCTTAGTGCTCTGGTCTTGTTTTATTCTCCATAACTATTCTGCTCACAGGTGATCGGAGGATAGTGTGTGTCCTCCCGCTTTGTTGCAATTCAATGATTTTTGTAAAATAACTTGTTTTTGCTCTTGAAACTCGGAGTGGTTTCAGTTTACTATGCTCATTTACGGAAAACAAACATTTGATAATAAATAATATTGATGATAATAAATAATCAGGCTTGTTTTTGAAGCTGTGGTTGGTTATTTAGCTTGCGAGAGTGGGCAACACTGATTAGCATGTGTGAGGACAGCAAACATGAGAATGGTGAAAATGAACCTGCAGGAACATACCAGCGGTTCAGCAAAGTCTGTCGGCATGGTGATCTGCTTCTCTTCCATTGGCTGGGATGGTGAGGTGCTGTCAGATGCTCTGTTCTGATTGGAGGTTGAGAGCCAGTCGTCAAACACCTGCTGGATGTCCCTGTCTGCAGTGGAGAACATGTGACCTCAAGCATTAATTCAGAAACTTAATCCCAATTCACACACGTGTTCAAAGTATGAGAAAGTACACTTTGTCATAAACTTAAGTGCCTTATATCATTGGAATCCTTGGCTCAAGACAAACAAACCATACATCTACTACTTCATTTCTATCATGAAAAAAATATCCCACCATATTGAATATTATTATTTTTTTTTATATAATATTTATAACACAGTTTTAGTTTTTTTGCCCAATAGGAAACAAAACAGTGCAGAAAGATTTTCTAGAGATGAACATCAGTTAATTTTCAGTATCCTGACACACTGGCACAAAGGCCTGCCAAAATGTTCAAATTGGGCGTGGTCACTTTTACTTAAACAGCTATGACTCTTGAACAGAATGATGCATCTTCACCAAATTTGGTGCATTTATGTATAGACTCATTCTGAGGACACATGCAAAGACCTGCATAACTTGGCCACTCTGTGGTGTTAAAACAGGAAGAAAAAAAACCTTGGCTCTAAGTATGGCCCCATTGGTACAAAAAACAGCTATCATTGGCCAAACAAATTTCAGCAGCTATTAGACGAGCTTAACAGAGGCCAGTCAGAAGGAAAATTGGTGGCCTGTTTGACTCTTGGTCCCAGAGGTCTGTACAAATTGGGAAAAATGGCCACTGGATGGCACTATATTCATATTTTATATGAGTGTATATAATGCAATGTTTAACACACATATTACACACAATATGCATATCATAGGTTATATTTTCTCACCCACCTCAACTTTGCCTCAAGAAATGCTGGCAATCAAACTGTTTGTTAAATAGGCTGTTTGATTTTTTTCAAGACTAATCCTACTTTCTAACTAAATTCTACTTCTCATCTTAGGTTTTTTTAATCTCAACAAAACTAGTGAAGAAGAACTCTCATTACTGCCTAGATCAATAATTATCAAAAAGAAAAATGTTGAACTTTAGTATTTGGATGGCTATAACAGGGTAATTTACCCATGTTGCCATAAACAACTGTACCCAAAATCATATAATTCCTAAATCAAACCTCAGAACTTCACAAAACTTGGTTGGTGTATGCAGCATATGACTGTGACTGAACATCAGTGTTGATTGTGTTTGATTTAATACTCACAGCCGTTGTTCTTCATATACGTCCACAGATCCTTCTCCTCCAGACTGTGAGCGAAACTACAGTTCCCGATGTAATTGCATTTACGCTGCTTCAGCACGTGGATGCAGATCTGTGAGGAAACATTCAGCGTTATACTTATACTCAGTTTCAATGTAACAAACGAGTTTTTAACAGAACAAATATATTGTATTTCATATCCCTACATTAAAAAGAGACATTGTTTTTACCAGTGGTGTAATGTAACGAAGTAATAATAATTTGTTACAGTAGTTAAGTATTTTTGGGAGTATCTGTACTGTACTTGAGTTTTTATATTTCAGCCAACTTTCACTTTTACTCCACTACATTTCCTAATTAAAATGTATACTTTTACTCCGATACATTTCCCCGAAGCATATTCGTTACTTACTACAAAATAAAGTTGGAAGAAGAACACGGACTGCAGGAAAGCAGATTTGACGAATCAGTGGTCTGGCGCTTGCAAGTAAGACTTCTAAAAACACCTTTGCTCGTGTGCAAACAAGTGCACGAACAACTGCGGTCAATTTCATTTTCCACTCAAGTCGAGGCTGGGGTGTGTGATATACAGTATATCTTCTGCAATAATATGGCAAGTGTTGTTGTAATGATGTGCTATCTGACATTATCAAGTATATCACAAAAACACACGCAGATACACGCACGTGATTTATTAGTCTATTAAAATGCAAAATTCAAGGCATTCTAAATTGTAGATGGCAAAAATGCTTCTGTATGCTTTTTATATTTATATAATTTAACACCGTTACCTTAATCTAGATCACACAAAGAGTGTTGTTTTTTCCAGATATCAGCATGATAACAAATAAATGTTTGATAAAGTTTAATAAAGTTAGTATTAAGTGCCTTCATTTTAGACACAATATTGCCTGTTTTTGCTCAATTTTGCCAAAGAAAATATTTCCAAACAAAGATCACAGCACTGTTTTGCGTCTCTGAGCAATGAACAGAGTTTACTTATTGAATGAATCAGCTTTTTGAAAGAATTGGTTGAATGAATCAGTGATTCAGTTGAATCTCAATGACTCACTCATTAACAGTCACTTGCTGCCACCTACTGGCGGTTTTAATTTCACATTTTGACCATTTTTTTCATGTTTTAAATCCTTTCAAATATCAGTATTCAATGTTTTATGTTAAAAACAAAACATTATTTACGCATCTGTAACTGCAGGTTAAATGCATCCATGTCCCCTCTGAGATACATTAAACGGTGTAAATACATCTAAGTATCACTTCAAAAAAATGTATTATGTTGGAATAAAAGACACTAAGTACCGGATGAAGTGCTTCTTATTCTTCCCCAAAGATACAAAATGGAAGAAAGATTTAAAACTGAACAATCTTGCTACTAATTCTGTGCATGAACACACACACACACACACACACATATATTCATTTTGCATTTACTTGTACTTTTACTTTCAATACTTCAGTGCATTTAATATTTAAATATTTTTAAAATATTTTAAAAAGTACAATAAATGTCACATACTTTAAGTAATATTCTAAACGGTGACTTCAACTTCTACCAAAGCCATTTTCTGGTAAGATATCTGTACTTTAACTGGAGTATGGCTTTCAGGTACTTTACGCACCACTGGTTTTTACTCACGTCGTATTGTTGAGGAAAGGTTTTGGCAAAGGGCAAAGGTCGCACTGCGACCCACTTCTTCCTCTCTTGGGATTTGACCAGTAAAACCCTCCTGTCTTTGGTCCAGCTGAAGAGAGACAGACAGAGGAAGAGCGTGAGGCGGTTGTGTTCAGCTGTGTGTGTGTGTGTGTGTGAGAGAGCGTCTGTCCATCCGTCTGCACCTGTGTCTGGCTTTAGAGGTGCAGTATTTCAGTGCTTGGTCCGGTTCACTGAGCAGCCCGTCTCTCCAGCACTGACCGCACACAAACTTCATCATCAGCTCCAGCCTGTGACCTTTGACCTCAGCATTTCCTGTTCCCTGCACAGGACCCATGTTCCCATTCGTCTCCTCCGTTCTGATTGGACTCTTTGATATGGCGTCAGTGATTTTGTTCGGTGAGCGTGAAGCTACGACCGCAGGCTGATGGAAACACAATATAAATAGAGTTGAGAAATGCTTTATAAATGACTAATTACTGCTGTTTACTAAATCGATCTTCACTAGCTCATAGCTGTGAAACCTCTAACACTAAGCATTAAAAGGATCCTTCCTCCAAATAAAAAAAAAAAATCCTCATGCCGTACACTCACAAACACACAACAGCAACTAAGATCAAGATTTTCACTAAAAAAAAATAATTTCGGTTTGGTTCATGTAAAGCAACTTTATGACATTTTCACAACCTTTTCTAAAGTTTGAAGAAGGTCACCATCTACTGCCATTATATGAATTGTGAGAAGAACATTTACTAAAATTTCTCTATTTGTGAAAGAAGGTCATCCTACTTTAGAACAACATCAGGTAAGTAAATAATGATAAAGCACTATTTAAGAATGACTTATATATCTATTAATTGAGAAGAAACTCACACGCTGTTTGTTCCAGTGTTTTTTAGACTCCTGTACGATCTCTTCATGAGTGATTCCTATAAACACAGATGAAGTTTGTTTAGTTTCATGTGTCTCCACCTGCTGGATCACTGATGTTATGCAGTACCTCAAACATAGGCATAGATCTCACAGAACAGCTGCTGGTCTTTTTAGTATTGATGTGTTTTTTAACATCAAACTAATTCAGTGTTTTTAAATGACAATTGTTTTAAAATACCTTTAAAGCAATAAAACATTAGGTACAGTTGTGGTCAAATGTTTACATACGCTTTATTCATAATACTGTGTCATTGATTTTTTGTTTTTTTTTAATAGTTGTTGAGTCCCTTGTTCATACAGATACTTGACTAAAATAATGTTTGTTTTTTGATATACTCCAAATGTCATGTTTGTGCAATTTTATACTTATTTTTTGCCTTCTGAGTGAGTGATGTATGCAATGATTCCGGTCACATGACAGTAGCAGGTGTAAACAGTGTTGTTTGTGTACCAGTGTCTCTCTGCAGGATCCAGATCTGCAGCTCGATGAGCGAGTGAGCGAAGCAGCAGCCGTCCTTCCTCTTACAGCCAAAAGAGAGCTCGTGACGACACACGTCAAACTGACAGCGAGCGCTCAGCGCTCGGATCTTACTGTAACTCACAGCGCTGCTCTTCACCACGTGAACCAAACACCTGACAGAGACAGAAAGATACATGCTTAGATCAAATGATCCAGGATCGTTCAGCTGTGACGTCTTTATTAACGCGTGACAATGAGTGTGCTGTTTCTCACGTACTTCTTGTCAAACTGATGTTGTGTCGGTACGTTCGCACACAGAGCGGGATTCTCTTTCCAGCGTTTGCTGATCATTCTGGGTCTGCAGTCAAAACAGGCCTGTGGAAGGACAGACCACACGTGTTTCAGAGAGGGTTTAAACAGAGATGCATTTTCACTGAACGCCTTGTTGGAAACAGCTCCTTATTTCAACTTTGACAGATCTGTATAAAATAATGTCGCTCACATGAGAGGAAGACTTCAGTCAAAGCAATGCTCGTGAAAGCTACTCTTTATATTTTTATGCTACTGTTTTATAAGATCCCATGATAATCACATGCATTTTAATGAAAACATTCTGTTGAAAAATATGACAAGTAAGAAACAAGAAACTAACTTTTTATTTTTGGAGAAGAAAATCTAGAAAAAGTATGATTGTTTGAAATCATAATTATAGTCTAATGTTATTTTAATGTTACTGTAATGTTTCACAACAAGCTTTGTTTTGCTGATACAGATTTAAATTAATATACAAAGCATTTGATTATTTGGTTTATTTCGCACTGTTGTTGATTAAATGTATATGCAATTTTAGCTTTTGTTTGCTTTAGAGTAAAATTAATGAATATGACATTAAATTGACTAAATTTAAATGCTTCTGTCCAAAAAAAATAAAAAGACTAAAGGCCCATTCACAACACAGACAATAATAATAAAGATATAATTTTAAACATCGTTCAAACTATATAACAATAGTATAGTCCAGACCACAGCTACAATGATAAAGATACAGAAACAATATCCCTGGAATCACTGTCGTTTTTTTTTTTTTTTTTTTCAGCTGATGAACGATAACAACAACACCAGCCAATAATAATAAATCCTTCAAAGAGCTCATGCAATTAAAGGGGGGGTACAATGCTGTTTCATGCATTCAGAGTTGTTTACACTGGTCAAGTCAAGTCACCTTTATTTATATAGCGCTTTTAACAATACAAATTGTGACAAAGCAACTGCACAATATCAAAATGGAAAAATAGTGTCAATAATGTAAAATGACAAGATTAAACACTCAATTTTCAGTTAAAGGCATTTCATTGTTGAATTCAGTGATGGCATCGTCCAGCTCAGTTCAGTTCAAAAAGTTTCTGTTCAATCAAGTCGACGATATTGCTGGAAATGAAGTGTCCCCAACTAAGCAAGCCAGAGGCGACAGCGGCAAGGAACCAAAACTCCATTGGTGACAGAACGGAGAAAAAAACCTTGGGAGAAACCAGGCTCAGTCGGGGGGCCATTTCTCCTCTGGCCAGACGACACAGCAGTTCAATTCCAACTGCTGCAAAGTCAGATTGGATGGCTCAACAGGTTCCCGTGGTCTTTTCCTGATGGCTGTCTAGGTGACGGGGTCCTCACTGGGGGTCTCACTCTTCACTGGTAAAGAGTTTGATTCTCATGCTAAGCATGGACAAAGTTTCAAAAAAAAAATTGGACGTATAACAGTATTTCTGTGCCAAAAATCTCACTTCCGGATTCGTACAAGTTTCGGAGAGTTTTTTTCGATCGTTGTTCTTTATGACGTAAACGACGGTGGAACTCCTTATATGGGCATTTCTCCCGGAAGAACGCGCCCGTGCACGCATCGGCCAGAGTGAGAGCGAGAGCGCGCCCATCAATGCGCTTCAATCGGCAGGCTGGCAGCACAGGACTCGCTCGGGAAGAATGTCTCTAAAGAAGTGTGTTTTTGGTTGTGAGGGAAAGATAACCTTGTTCAGCTTCCCAAAAGAACCCACCGTTACGTGAACAGTGGATATAGTTTGTTTTTCCGGGGCAGCAATGGAGTTTCTCAAGTGTTTTGTTGACGAACGTTTTATAAACAAGGCCCAATTCGACGCTGGATTTGCACATCGTTTAATACTGAAAGATGGAGCGGTCCCAGCTATAAAAGATCCCGGTCATGATTCAGAACTGCAGACGGTAAGTGAAACGGCATCAAATGTCTCTGTTTTGTTGGCGATCGGAGCAAGTGCTCGTCACTCTTTAGCTCCGCCCACACGGCACGCCTCCAGGAGCTCGGCTTTTTTCGGAGAGAATCGTAAATCTGTATCTTTCTTTTAGAAATATGATAAAACTAAAGACTTTTTGGAGATATGAAGGATGCAGTACTACTCTATAGGTACTCAAGATTAACATGAGTTAGTGTGCGTTAGGTCCCCTTTAAAGCAGCAAACTCCAAAACTGCAGCGCAATTATAATAAACAGAACGTTATCATGTGATGGTGTGGACTTTATCGTTCTTGGAGTGAACAGGACTTAAGATAATAAAAAAGTAAAGGTGAACACTAAAAACAAACACTTATAGCTGCATTGAGATCACATGACCAGCAGTAACACCCAATTATAAGACTGTTTCAAATGTGGAATAAATCCATCAGTATAAAGCTGAAGACTTGTAAAATGATGTGTGCTGTTACCTCACAGAGGAACATAAACATGCCCGTGTGTATGTTCAGTAGTTCGATGACGCTGAGTGCTCGTCTCTCATTGGTCGAGAGCGGATTGAAGATCAGCTCTCTGACCAGTAAGCCCCGCCTCTCCTGCGTCCACACGTCAATCTCTTCTTGACAATATGCAAACGTGCAGCCCTCTCCGTACTTACACACCTGATTCTCCAACACCTCTACACACACACACAGAGGGAGGATCACATCACATTAAGGTACTAGTTCATCAGTCACTGAGCAGTTAACTGGTGACGCACCTCTACAGAGCACAAAGGCGGCCTGGAAGTTGTTGCGAATTGGGCGGAGCCGGATCCGCCTCCAGGGTGAGTTAGCTCCGCCCCTCCTCCTGCACAGCAGAAGATCCTTCTTACAGCTGTGAGAAACATCAGGCCTGAACTCAAAGTCCAGCACACCTGGACCTGAGAGAGACACAGATAAAACAATAGAACAAAGGATGGAACAATTAGATTGCTAAAACAAAGGATAGAATGATTAATAGACAGAACGATAAATAGAGCGACAGATGGAAAGATAGAGTGAGATAAAATGATAAACAGAACGACAGACAGAATGACAGAACGATAAACGTGATAGATAAAATGATAAATGTAATGATAGATAAAACAAAAAAGATATAGGATAGACAGAAAAATAAATCAATAGAACAGATGAAGAATGACAAATAAAATAGATAAAACAATAAAATGATAGATAGAACAAAAGATAGAATAAAATGATAGATAGATAAAACAACAAATAGAATGATATATAACAATAAACGGTAATAAAACGACTGATAAAACAATACATAGAACAATTAAAATGATAAATAGAACAAAAGATAAAATGAAAAACAGAATGACAATACAGATAGCTTGTAAATAATAGAATGATATTAAAATATTATTGATATAATGATATATTATTAATAAACATCGTAAATGATTTATCATGTTTAAGCAAACTTTGTTATCATATTTTACTTTGGATTGTTTTTGAAGATGTTATTGCTTTTTATATATATATTTTGGCTTATGTTGTGATCGGATTCACTGATCGGTATATTTTGTATTATGTTTTGTTTCATATTTGTTGTGTTGTGGTGCTTTTTTTCTTCTTCCTTCAATTAATGTTTGTGTTTTGTTTGTTTTGTTTTGCCTGGTGTCGTTTTTTTTTTTTTACTATGTTGTAATTGTGATACATTGTGGAACCCCCTCGAAAACGAGATGGTACATCAAGGGGTTAATCCTAATAAATAAATTCAAATTCAAAATAGTAAATAAAATGATAGAACAATAGAATGATAAATAAAACTCTAAATACATTGACAGATATAAAATAAATTGAACAATATATAGAACGATAAAGCAAATAGAACAGACAATAAAAGATGACAATAATATAACAATAAATGGAACAATAGATAGAACAAATAGAACGATAGATAAAACAAATAGAACGATAGATAGAACAAATAGAACGATAGATAAAACAAATAGAACGATAGATAAAACAAATAGAACGATAGATAAAACAAATAGAACGATAGATAAAACAAATAGAACGATAGATAAAACAAATAGAACGATAGATAAAACAAATAGAACGATAGATAAAACAAATAGAACGATAGATAGAACAAATAGAACGATAGATAAAACAAATAGAACGATAGATAAAACAAATAGAACGATAGATAAAACAAATAGAACGATAGATAAAACAAATAGAACGATAGATAAAACAAATAGAACGATAGATAAAACAAATAGAACGATAGATAAAACAAATAGAACGATAGATAGAACAAATAGAACGATAGATAAAACAAATAGAACGATAGATAAAACAAATAGAACGATAGATAAAACAAATAGAACGATAGATAAAACAAATAGAACGATAGATAGAACAAATAGAACGATAGATAGAACAAATAGAACGATAGATAAAACAAATAGAACGATAGATAAAACAAATAGAACGATAGATAAAACAAATAGAACGATAGATAAAACAAATAGAACGATAGATAAAACAAAGAACGATAGATAGAACAAATAGAACGATAGATAAAACAAATAGAACGATAGATAAAACAAATAGAACGATAGATAAAACAAATAGAACGATAGATAAAACAAATAGAACGATAGATAAAACAAATAGAACGATAGATAGAACAAATAGAACGATAGATAGAACAAATAGAACGATAGATAGAACAAATAGAACGATAGATAGAACAAATAGAACGATAGATAGAACAAATAGAACGATAGATAGAACAAATAGAACGATAGATAAAACAAATAGAACGATAGATAGAACAAATAGAACGATAGATAAAACAAATAGAACGATAGATAGAACAAATAGAACGATAGATAGAACAAATAGAACGATAGATAGAACAAATAGAACGATAGATAGAACAAATAGAACGATAGATAGAACAAATAGAACGATAGATAAAACAAATAGAACGATAGATAAAACAAATAGAACGATAGATAGAACAAATAGAACGATAGATAAAACAAATAGAACGATAGATAGAACAAATAGAACGATAGATAGAACAAATAGAACGATAGATAAAAATGTTAAATAGAACAGCAGAACAAATAGAGCAATATAACAATACATAAAATGATAGAACAATAGGATAGATGAAATGATAAACAGATCTATAAAACAATAAAAAGAACAATAAAACGCTAGCACAGATAGAATGATAAACAGAACGATAGCCAGATCAATAAAAAGATGACAGAAGAACAGGCAGATTGTGAGTGTCTGAGTCACCTGTGCTGATGAAGCAGCTGCTGCAGGCTTGAGTGAAATCATGCGTTTGTTCCAGCGGGTTCTTGGACAGAGTCGAGGTCACATGACCATTCCTCTGTAACAAACACACGCACTCTAATTAAACAAACAGAGATGCAATCAGGGGTGCAAACTCGTCAGGGGTGAAAAAGGTGACAAACTAACCCCCCCCCCATATATACACATGGGTGGGAATCGCAGGGTACCTCACGATACAATATAATCACAATACAGCGATTCTGCGATAATCGATATATTGCTAGACGATCATATAATGATACATCCCGATATCTGTCTAAATATGAAAACAAAATGCCTGTGAAAAGGTTAAGTGCAAGTTTTCTTTATTCAAGTCCAAACAGTTAGAAGACAGCAAAAAAAAGTATTTTAACACGTTAAGTAAATTAATCATTTTATTGATTAATTTATATATTTTTTGTTTGTAGTTTATTTAGAATATATTTAGCTATCACACAAAATAACTTGAGATTCACTTGCGAGTGCAGTTAAACAGTTTATTAGGAACAATCAAAGCTGACTTTTTAGCATCATTACTCCAGTCACATGATCCTTCAGAAATCATTCTAATTTGCTGCTCAAAAAACATTTATTATTATTATTCTGCTGAAAAGAGCTGAGAAGTTTGTTTTTTTTCTTTGATGAATAGAAAGTTCAGAAGAACAGCATAGTTTGTAACATGATAAATGTCTTTATCATTACTTGTGTGCTAAAAAGTTTTAATTTCTATATGCTGACTACAAGCTTTTGAATGGTATAGTGTATATTGTTACACTTGGAGTAAGTAATGAAGAAGAGAATTCTTTACAAAAACATTACAAAACCTGGCATTTTCATAGTGTATATTGTTTATGTGCTCTGAAGGAAAAACAAACAAACACACATTTTGAAATTCTGGGTTATTTCTCTCAGCAGATCTTCTTCCAGAAACAGAAAGTAGCCGGGATTAACTTGTTTGTTTACGCGGAGGCGATGTGGGCGTTTACATTCGCGCGCGCCTCACGTGGATGTTTGAATCTGAAAGGCGCGAGCGGCGCGTGGGCGTATTAGATATAATGAGTTCAGACGGGAAGACTGGACATCGCATCAGTTTCATACGGATTACTTTAACATAGAATATTTGTTTTGGACGTAACTTACTTCATTTAAAAGTAGACATTTTAAGCTTTATATACATATATGTCTCATGTATTTGAGGCGAGTATTCGCGGAGATTCAGGTTGTTTTATTTACGTGTCTGTGAAGAAAGGTGACAGAGCCGGCAGAGAACGCACCCCGTTTATTTTATTAATTTTAGAAAAGCACATTATTTCGTTGTTATTATGACTATACAGAAATAAAAGTAGACCATTTGCAGTTTCAAATGATACCCTACTCTTATCTGTACAATCAAAACTGACAAGAGTATTTTTAGTTCTTTTCGCGGTCATAAAGAAAATAGGAGACACTTCGACCCCAAGGTAAGCCAATCAGAGACAGAGTAGGGCGGGTCCATCCTGCCATTGCCATCAGGGGGAAAGGACGCTGCAGGTGACGTGACACAGATGACTCGCAGTTCCGACGATGACCCCCCTCCCCCCTCCTCAAATATATTTTTTTCCAGATCTACACAATTCACGTGAATGACCTATTTCAAGGTGAAAACGGCAAATTTCGCCGAAAGGTGACAAGTTTGCACCCCTGGCAATAACGCTTTCACATCTTCAAAAACATCAAACTTACTGTAGGAGGAGAATGTGTCAGTTTGACTGACGGCAGAAAACTGCGACACACTTTCCCACCTGACAGAGAAACAAACACATGCACATCCTCATCACAAGTTCAAGTATCACACGACAGTCTGCGTAGGTTTGACAGTCAGACCTGGCAGAGTGAATTCAGACAGCGAATCGAGCGCGTCTCCTCCCACCACCAGAGGGCGCTGCAGGGGCACGGAGCCACCGGAGGGACAGATGGAGTCCAACGCGTCCAGTTCACCGCTGGAGCACTCCGAGCTCAGCTCCGGTTTAGTGAAGTAGTCCAGAGAGTTCAACTGACTCCCGACGGATGAGAAGAAGGCAGGAGGAAGACGAGGAGACGAGAAACACAGCAGAGCGCTGGGAACGACTCCACTCTGAGCACCAAACAGGACAGAGTTAACTCTTCACTGTAAGATACAACATCGGTGTCTGCTTAGTTAGTCTCGCTCACCTGCGATGCGTCTTCCTCTTTAGACATGCAGTCCAGCAGACTGTCCAGCTCGTCTCCCATCAGCTCATTGTCCTCCAGCGGCTGAGACACGGGCACAGAGAGCGGCACGGCTCCGGACAGACCCAGGGCCTCGTGGGAGTCGCTCACAGGGACCGGAGCGGGTAAGACAGGAGACGGCCAATCAGAGTCAGCTGTCAGACAGAGAAAACACTGAACATGAACACAATCAGCTGCAGAGTCAGACTAGACTGCGTTTGTAATGAAACACCAGCGTACTGTACACATTATACTTGATAAAAAAAAAAAAGCATGTGAAAGGGCATGCAGTATGCATCTCGCCATCACCATTTCAGAAATATATATTATAAAAATAAAAAGTTCATCAATTTTGTTTAAAAACAACTTAAGTTTTAGTAGTTTGATAAAATTATGTCTCAAGATGTTAAAAATTAGATATAATTCATACTGGAAATAGGTATAAAGTGTCTTCTGCTCACCAAGGCTATATTTATTTGATAAAGTGAAATATTATTATAATTTAAAATAGCTGTTTTCTATGTGAATATATGTTAAAATATAATTTATTTCTGTCAATTTTCAGCATCATTACTCCAGTCTTCAGCGTCACATGATTCTTCAGAAATCATTATAATATGCTGATTTGCTGCTCAAGAAACATTTCTGATTATTATCAATGTTGAAAACAGTTGTGCTGCACAATATTTTTGTGAAAACTGCGATACATTTTATTTTCCAGGATTCTTTGATGAAGAGAAAGTTAAAAAGAACAGCATTTATTTGAAATAGAAATCTTTTGTAACATAATAAATGTATTTACTCTAACTTTTGATCAATTTAATGCATCATCATTTCCTTCAAAAAAAATTATACTCACCCAAAACTTTTGTACATTAATGTTAATTAATGCATTTGGCTTAGGCAGATTTATCCAAAGGGACATTGGAATGGAAATGTTATCAGTTGATGCATTCTCTGGGAATCAAGCTCATGACCTTGGTGTTGCTAGCGTCACACTTTACTCTGAGCTACAGGAAAACATGCTGCATTCCTACTATTAGTATGATATTCAGTCTCTTTGAAATACCTGCGGAGTCTGTCACTTCCTCCAGCCCAACAGAAGAAATCTGCAAGCAAACACCAAAGACGTCTCAATCTACTCATCAACTAGCTATGCTGCAATCCACAGATGAAATTCATGAGAAATTAGAGTTTAAAATCATAGTTTTTGTTTCCTGCCTCGTCTAAAGGTGACGGCGCGACACAGTCGTCCTCGGATCCAGCTGCTTTTCCCCTCTGAAATAGATTTCAGGAAAATAAAACTCTATAATACGATTACCTTTCTGAAACATTTCTTATTGCACTCAAACATAGTGTTAAAAATATTTAAACAGCATGCACAGGATTGTGGGTACTCACATGAGAACTGATGTACGCTTTTCTGTTTTTCAGGCCCAGACTGGCTGCAATTTCCTTGGACAAATTACTGACTGTCTGATCCTGAAAAACATAGAAAACATTAGAGACACAACAGACAGAAATCACAAGCCCCAGACTGTCACATGACCCTGATACAACTAATCAAGAACATGTTGTTTAATGAAACAGATATTTAAGATAGCAACAAAAGATAAGAGTTACAGTAAATGAGTAAATTATCCTTCCTGACTTTACCAAAGAGTTTAATGAAATTAAGTTGCAATTTTATTCCTAATTATTCCCAATAACCATTTATTTCAGTTTAATTCCTTAAGTACTTGTGACTGTGACATTCTAAATGTTTCTGAATGCTGAGCATTTATTTATTTACCGTGCATTAGTTGTGCATAAATTAGTTTACTCTAATTTAAATGTTTTGATTTATTTTATTTTTTTTGACACTGCTTTAAAAGGTGCTGCATGTAGGATTTTGACTCTACTAAAGCATAAAAATACCATAATATGCTTGCAGATATTTAAGAAACATGCTAAGTTAACATACTTGTTTATCTGAAAAACAATGCTACAGTCAGTTATTCTCCTTTGAAAATGTGCGTCCGGCCCAGAATGTCTGTGTTTGTTATGGTTTGTGAAACCCGCCCACTGCCAGTTTACCCAATTGTATTTCGGCACCCCGGGTTGCCAGTTGGCGGAAAACACAGCATATTTAATCGTATGTGCGCTCGTTCCTGTTGGTGTCATTAATCTGGCATCCTGCCGCTGCTTCAAGTCCGAGGAGGAGGGACCGGGTGAAAAAAAACATCTCCAATATTTTGAATTTGGACTGCAATACTGTCAATCCTACATACAGCACCTTTAAATTAATAAGTTTCACAGGGGTTTCATTGATGTAGATTAAAGCACAAACAAATAAATCATAATTGTTGGCCTTTTAGTGATATTAAACAGTATGAAATAGAAAATATTGAAAAATATTGTAATAATGGAATGGAAAGATTATTTTTCCCACAGGAAACAATTTCATCAATTATTGCAAAGAACATTTCAAATATTTTGATCTAAAATACAGTCAAAATCTAGTCAAAATGATCACAGTATTACAGTTTTTCACAGATTGTTTTTATGTATATATTTTATGTATATATTATAGTTAAAAAGATAATAATAACATCCTTAAACTTGAAATCTTTCTCTCTTCTGACCACTGCAATCAATCTAACAATGTTTATTTCTTATTACAAAGTCATAGAAACACTATTAGGGAAAATTATAACAAAATATTATATTTATTGTAGTTTCCATTCACCACTATTGAGGTTTGCCAACTCTGACGACTTCTGAGAACCCGTAAATGTGAAAAGGGTCCATTAGATTACAGAACAATTTCAATAAATCACATTTATTTAGCATTAATATATCAGCACATACACGTTAATGAGCAGCAACATTTATTTCCATAAGGATAATAACAGATGTGTGTTGTTTACCTGCGGTGAAGCCAGCAGACATGCAGTGCTGCAGTCGTACGCCTCTCTCAGTTTCCCAGACTCCTTCAGACACACGGCCTTACGATACAACGCCTTAGTGCTGTCCTTACACACCTCCAGAGCGCAATCACAGTCCTTCACACCGCTGTCAAACTCACCCTGACACAGACAAAATACACATGACTTCATCTGCAACATTAAATATGTGACCCTGGACCACAAAACCAGTCATAATGGTCAATAATAAATTAATAAATAAGCTAAGCTTTCCATTGATGTATGGTTTGTTATGATCGGACAATATTTGTCCGAGATACAACTATTTGAAAATCTGGAATCTGAGGGTGCAAAAAAAATCAAAATATTGAGAAAATCACCTTTAAAGTTGTTCAAATGAAGTTCTTAGCAATGCATATTACTAATCAATACTTAAGTTTTGATATATTTACAGTAGGAAATTTACAAAATATCTTCATGGAACATGATCTTTACTTAATATCCTAATGATTTTTGGCATAAAAGAAAAATGGATAATTTTGACCCATACAATCGTTGTATTGTTGGCTGTTGCTGCAAATATACCTGTGTTACTTATGACTGCTTTTGTGCTCCAGGGTCACAAATAAAGCATCCAACAGAAACGAACTGAATTTTAGCACTTTCGTCCTGAAGTCAATGGGTTTTTTGGATGGGTTTTGGTTAAATGCATGAAATAAATTCAAGATATTCTCACATTTTGTTCTATAACATAAATTACATTATTAAAACCCTCTTGTGTTTTTTTAAATGCTACCATGGTGTAGTTTGCTTATAGTCTATGTTTAGCTTTTATCTTCTGGCCATTTTATTTAGGCTTCAAAATTCATAGAAGTAAGTGGTGTTCTGATTATCCTAAAGAGCAAAATGTCTAAGAATCATAAACTTTTGTTGTTCTCAGAGCTTATTTTCTACAATAATCCAAAAGCCAATAGAAAAATCCCATTGGGTTTTTGTCTAAAGAATCTGAGCGATGCTAACTTCCGGTTTGGCCTACAAAAGTACGTAGATCTTGGTGTCAAATTCACCATGTTCTGATGGACGGCCGCGCGGTTGATGTATAGACTCTCCAGCAGGGCGGCGGGAACGTTCAGCCCCTCGGCTTGAGCGTAAAGCGCCACGTTGACACCCTCGCTGAAATGATCCTGCGCCTCCGTCCAGTCGCCCTCTCGAAACGCAGCATTGCCCTCGTCTAAGAGATCACACACCAGCTGAACCACAAACCCCTGACGAACAACAACAGCACAGAAGAAACAAACAGACAGCTTGTTATATAAGACCGTCTTCAAACTGGTCCAATCATGCTAAATGACTTGACTGAGCTCTGCTTTAGAGAGAAAATGTGAATTTGTCTTCATTTAGATAAGCGTTTGTGTGCAAAATATTTCCTCAAGCCCAACCTCATAGCCTTCAGGATCCGGATAAGGCAGAGAACATCTGCAGACATGAAAAACAACCAAAAATCAACACTGTGATTGAGATACGACAGTCAGCAGGACTGCAAGATATTGAATGAAAGTTCAAGAATAATCGATTTCTTTAGTACTTGATGAAGCTCAGCGCTCTCTGAATCTCCTCCCGGCGCTTCTGACGCTCACCGCTCATGTTTGACCATCACAACCCTGAAAAACAAACAAATACGTGTGCAGAAGTTCACGTTACCAGCTGTTCGCCGTCTCAAAAGACACCAATGCTTTCTTAAAAGTGTGCATTATAAACCGAACACATGGTGTACACCAAATATTAAAGCGTCAAAGTTTTAAATAATTACATGACAGTGTACAGTATATTTATGCATTTACAACAGTGTATTTATACGTTTTCATTTGAGTCTTTTGAGACAAAGCCTAGTTGGCTACCTAGAGAGCATTATTATTATAGCATGCCGCTATCCCAGCTATCACAAGAATGTTATAAAAAATACTTTGCTAACGAAACTGTAAACTTATGAAAAACTTACTACTGGACGTTTTTTAAACGATCAAATCTTTGATTATTAACTTACATTTTCAAAAAGTTTAAAAAATGTTTCAAATATGGTTATCAGAAAACATTACAGGAACGTTCAATTTGATCATTTTACAAACATTATGGGGAATTTACTTCTGAATCACCAAAAAAGCTTACCCTTACAAAAATTAACCATGGATTTATTGTAGTAACCATGTTGTTTACCATTGTATAATCACAGTTTTACTACTTAGGACTCAAATCAACCCGGTAACCGTCTTTTCATCTCACTGCCATCTGGCAAGCGCTTCAGGAGCGTGATGGCAAAAACTGAGAGACTGAGGAGGAGCTTCTACCCTCAGGCCATCAGGCTCCTAAACTCAGTCTCATAACATCTACAGGACTCAATCTAATAAACTGTAAAAACACCCATCATTCTCCATCATCCGCATTGCTGCTATGTGTACATACCCGGTACAACCTGTTTGCACATTCCTCTTGCACATCCCTGTTTATATTAATATTTATTAAAGCCACAGTAGACTGTATTGCACATTTTATTTCATTGCACATCTTACTCTTACCTATATTTATATATATTCTCTTGTGTTATGTTTCATTTTATTTTTTTGCACTGTCCATTGAGCGGACCCGTCCTGACCTACATTTCACTACTGATTATACCCTGTATGATTGTGTATGTGACAAATAAACAAGAACCTTGAACTTAACACCATGGTTAAACTATGGTTAGTAAACCTGGTTAATTTGTGGTCACCATGGTTTAACTATAGTAGCCTTGGTTTTATTTGTGGTAAAACCATGGTTAATTTTCGTAAGGGCAACTAAAAGGATTCAGAAAAGCGTTCCACGAACAATGTATAACTACTGTTTTTGTGAGAACGTTATTAAAGACCAGATAACTTTGAACTTCACTGTTAGAATGTTCGTAACTTTGAGAGTTCTGTCAGAACGTTGGTCAGCTCTGAGAACGTTCCCTCGGCTGGGACGACACTCAAACCCGTTCCTGTAGCAGAAGGAGATCACTGGAGATTTGAAACACGCCCAAACTCACTCGACTTCACTTCCTCCCACAGACAAACCGTTTCTGCAAAAACGAAACTGAAGCAGCTGGGCATTCAGAACGAGTCTAATAACCCATAAAGCCACAAAAGAGCACATATAACGTTACCCTCAGAGTAAGCTCGCGCTAGAATCACAGCAGTGGACTCACAAACTTTCCGGATGACCCCAGTCAGACTCTGAACTCACCTGTGTTTGGAGAAAACCACGACAAGAAGCGCTTCGCGTGTTTCGCTGGCGGTTTGTGTGTAGAACATCAGAGGAATGACTGACAGCTGCTCAATCTCAAGGCATTATTCGCCAGATGTGTGACCGCTCCCTCGCTGTGAACCCGACTAATGTCTCCAGCTAATGACCGTCTTCCACGAGAGGCGCGCGGCGGCTCCGCGAGGAGGCGCTCGAGCTCCATTCAGACGCGTTTAAACCTCTCGACGCTCAAAATAGGAAGCATGCTATTTTGAGCATGTTCCTTTTTATAATTGATAACTGGGATATAAAGTAAAACACACCCTATTTTGTTTAAGTAATCCATGTCCAGTAATCAACGAACTACTGTGATTGGTCAATCCTGACCTGCGTTGAGTAAAGTAACACGTATCACGTGACAGCAAAAACATCTGATTCCGTTAAACAACTGCCTTCAAAGTTTTTAAAACAAACGAACACTGTGCTGAATCAAAAACATCGTTGACCTGTTCTTAAGTATAATATGCCTTAACCTCAGTTAGTTTGCTGGCATTTTATGTGTCCACTTTGGGAAAGGTTGGAGTAACATTACAGTGTCAACAAAATCAATATATATATGATGAATTTGGTCAATGATCCTAAACAATTAAAAAAACTCCATAAATAGTGTCTTTATGATTTGTATGTGGTAATTTTGATTAACGCTAGCAGTAAAAGTAAAAATAATAATAATAAATTCTAAACAAAATAATGTACGAACTACAAATCCCATGAACCCTTGCGCGTCTACGCAACTTACGTCATCAGAACGAGCGGGAGGAAGAAACAGGGTGCAACAGAAATACATCTGCACCCATAAAATCACATTAAACACCAGCTGTAAGTACAAACTGAATATTTATATGCGAAGTGTGTTCCGGGAACGAGTGTCTAGTGGCTGCGTCTCTTAAAACGTGCTTTACGTGCTGATCATGCGTCAGTGAAAACACACGTTCATAGAGACACATAACGTTACATTAATGTAAACATACACGCATCACTTTAGGGGTGAACAACAGCGGTTACACTATTAGGAATATTTAACGTTTTAACATGTAAAGTAAGTTTACATGGGATGAATTTATCAGTGAAGTTGAATTAATATTAATAAAAATATAATTAATTACTAATTTACGTTGTTAATAATAGTAAATATAACATAACAAGTAATAATATTAGTTAAAACATTAATTAATATTCAAAATGAAGTGGGTTTGATTGTAATGTGTGTTAAATGTCTTCTTTATAATTCACAGGAGCTTTCTTTGTCTCTTTAGCAGACGAGATGCAATCAAGTTAAACTCTTGTGTGTTTATGTATTTTCTTTAGTTGGTGTCAAGATGGCATCAGATGATGTGGCAAGTCTCGCCGACTCCTTGGCCAAAACTCAAGTCGACGAGGGCGAGCTCAGTTATAAAGGACAAGGCCTTAAACTGGACAACGCTCAGTCTGGTGAGCTGACGGTGATCTCCTAATGTTGCATGTTTATGAAAGAGTACCAGAGGTAATGCTGTGTTGTGTGCAGTGGAGAAGATGGGGAAGGAGATCGAGGAGTTTGACGGTCTGCGTGCGCTCAGACTGGAGGGAAACACCATCGGCTTGGAGGCAGCGCAGACCATCGCTAAAGCCCTGGAGAAGAAGAGCGACCTGCAGGTGCATGTGCCAGATCATCTGGACTTATTCCCAAACCCTAAACACAGCCTAAAACACGAGTTCTCAACTGAGCTTAAAGGCAGCAGAAAAAAAACAAAACAATGCTAAATCAAGTAATTTAATGCACCCAGTCATGCATCGAAATGACAGAAAAATAAACCAGCCTATCAATTTTAAAAGGCACGAGAAGATAAATTACATGTATTCTGTTGTTGATGTCAAAGACATTGTGTCAACACAAACGCTACAGTGTTTTTCCACAAATTTATCTGTCATTTGATGTAATTAAGACTGATGTCAGCATGGACAGGTTGTGCGACATCATTTAAAAAAACAACATGAACAAATATGACCGAGACTTGCAGCGAGGTAAAACTAAATTTGTGTTGAACACAAATTTGACATTATGATGGATAAAAATTCTGAGATGGGAAATAAAATCAGAAATTATATTTCAGTGCATTATCTTGCAAAACATTTACGTTTGCCCAAGAATCTTTGGATTTGCAAAGTAATTTGAATAAAGATTAAAAAAATAAATAATAATAATTTAAAGTTTAAATATATTGGTAACGCTTTAACAAGGTCTTATTTGTTAACATGGATTAATAGTGAGCAGTATATTTATTTAATGTAGCAGTATATTATATATAACAGTATATAACTAATAATTAGTATTTAAGTATCTTTGTTAGTGTTAGTTAATAAAAATGTTCATGTGAGTTCACAGTGCATTAAATAATGTTAAAATATACAACTTTTGATCTTAAAAATCGATGTAGTAAATGTTGAGATTAACTAATAAACGCTGTATAATATTTTTTCATTGTTATTTCATGTTAACTAATGTTAACAAACAAAACCTTATTGCACAGTCTTACCATAATATTTCCTCCCATTATATATTTTCCATCACCATATCTGCTTAGGAAATCAGTATAGTGTGTTTTACACATTGAATTATTGGTTGCCAAGAGCAAGAAACCACATTTAGATGAGAAAATTGTGCTGATAATAATGTTTGCGAAACACGTTGTCATATAGTAATGTTAAATTTAGAAACAAATTAAAACTATCTTCTTTACCTCTATTGTTTTTCTCTTGTGTTAGTGCTGCCACTGGAGCGACATGTTTACCGGCCGCCTCCGAGCTGAGATTCCTCCAGCGCTGGTAAGATGGACACTTCTTTTAGAGCAGCGGTTCTCAATTCCAGTCCTCGCGCCCCCCCGCTCTGCACATTTTGTATGTTTCTCTTATCGCTTCAGACGTTTGTTCTATTCGACTGTAAGTGCCCTGCAAAGTGGACATCACAGGATATTCCGCCATGATTCCAGTTCGAAGCGAGCGTATATGTTCCATTCAAAGGGCATAGAAGTGTGCGAGACATGAATTTAAATGATATTTATTTACAGAGGTATATTATGTCACACTTCACGCTTCTCTAGTAAGTTTTGTCTGTGTGTGAAGACACTTGTGCAGCGCAAATCCGTGAATGAATGTTCCGAAGTGAAGTAAACGTCAACGGATTTTCCCTGCTCAGGGAGTAGGGAGCAATGAACACTGTGTAGGGAGCATGTCAATCGTTCATGTCACAGAATGTCACAGTTCATGCACGCAGCTGACTTCTAACGAGCTGATGATCTGAATCAGGTGTGTTAACAAAGAGAGACATGCAAAATATGCAGAGCGGGGGTATGCGAGGACTGGAATTGAGAACCGCTGTTTTAGAGCAAAGACTTTTACAAACTCTTCATCAAACCCAGTGGGCTCATAGTTAGTAGCCATGACTATAACAGACCGTTTAATGCTGGTAAACGTCGCCTGTCTAGGTTTCTCTGGGAGACGCGTTAATCATGGCTGGAGCTCGGCTGAAGGTTCTGGATCTGAGCGATAACGCTTTCGGACCCGATGGCGTCAAAGGCATCGAGCAGCTGCTGAAGAGCACCGCCTGCCACACACTGCAGGAACTGCGTCTGAATAACTGTGGAATGGGCATCGGAGGAGGAAAGGTGGGCGGGGTTTATGATACTGATGTCATCATGTCCTGAAAAAGTGGGTGTCACCGTTGTGCTCTATTATATTTCCAATTTATTTCTCTGGAAATTTGGTGTTACCTGCTTCTCTAGATCCTGGCGGCGGCTCTGACGGTGTGTCATAAGGAGTCGAGTGCGCTCGGCGCCCCCTTGCAGCTGAAGATGTTCATCGCAGGCAGGAACAGACTGGAGAACGATGGAGCCACAGCACTGGCGCAGGCCTTTCAGGTGCTGACCCATATGAGAAATGACCCTGAACTACAATCTTATAGAATAATATTGATAATTTTCTTGATTTTCAGTCATTTGGTGCTTTAAAATCTACCTGATTACTGACCTTTGTCATTTGGTCCATTGCAGATGTTGTTCGGTTTCCCTCAGCTGATTTATCCTTTGGTGTTAGTTCATTGCCTTATCTTCTCCATTTGTTCAATGGTGTTGTTTTATCTTCTCCATTGGTCCACTGGTGTTGGTCCAGTGGCTCATTGCTTTATCTCCTCCAGGGGTCCATTGGCCCATTGCTTTATTTTATCCAATGGAGGAGATAAAGCAATGGACCAACACCAGCGGACCAATGGAAAAATAAAGCAATGGATCAATGGAGTAGATAAAGCAATGCACCAACACCAGTGGACCAATGGAAAAATAAAGCAATGGTGCACTGGTGTTGGTCCATTGATCCATTGCTTTATTTTCTCCAATTGGTGCACTGGTGTTGGTCCATTGGTCCATTGCTTCATCTTCTCCATTGGTCCATTGCTTTATTTTCTCCACTGGTCCATGGTTGTGTCTTCTCCATTGGTGCACTGGTGTTGGTCCATTGCTTTATCTTCTCCATTGGTCCATTGCTTTATCTTCTCCATTGGTTTATTGCTTTATCTTCTCCATTGTTCCATTGCTTTATTTTCTCTATTGGTCCATTGCTTTATCTTCTCAATTGGTCCATTGCTTTATCTTCTCAATTGGTCCATTGCTTTATTTTCTCCATTGGTCCATTGCTTTATTTTCTCTATTGGTCCATTGCTTTATCTTCTCAATTGGTCCATTGCTTTATCTTCTCAATTGGTCCATTGCTTTATTTTCTCCATTGGTCCATTGCTTTATCTTCTCCATTGGTTTATTGCTTTATCTTCTCCATTGTTCCATTGCTTTATTTTCTCTATTGGTCCATTGCTTTATCTTCTCAATTGGTCCATTGCTTTATCTTCTCCATTGGTCCATTGCTTTATTTTCTCCATTGGTCCATTGCTTTATTTTCTCTATTGGTCCATTGCTTTATCTTCTCAATTGGTCCATTGCTTTATCTTCTCAATTGGTCCATTGCTTTATCTTCTCCATTGGTCCATTGCTTTATCTTCTCCATTGGTCCATTGCTTTATTTTCTCTATTGGTCCATTGCTTTATCTTCTCAATTGGTCCATTGCTTTATCTTCTCCATTGGTCCATTGCTTTATTTTCTCCACTGGTCCATGGTTGTATCTTCTCCATTGGTGCACTGGTGTTGGTCCATTGGTCCACTGCTTTATCTTCTCCATTGATCTATTGGTGTTGCTTTATGTTCTCAGTTGATTGGCAGTCTGGAGGAAGTGCACATGCCCCAGAATGGCATCAATCACCCAGGAGTCACAGCTTTAGCCACAGCAATGCAGCACAACCCACAACTGCGAGTCCTGAACCTCAACGACAACACTTTCACCAAGAGAGGGGCGATCGCCATGGCACAGGTACACTGGAAAACAGATACTGCAATTTAGCTGCAAATTCTGTTATTATTTTTATTATTGAAGAGCTGTATGACATAAACAGCGAAATACAAAAATGTATCTGTTAAAAATTAGTAAACATTTTAACTATTTAATTTGGATGTTTTCTTTTCACTAGTATGAAAAAGAAACTTTAAGGAAGCAAAATAGCCCAAAATTGATCAGTGAATGAAAACTGATGTTTCTTGCATTCATTTCAAATGTGTTTCTCTGTTTGTTAGGCATTGAAACACCTGCGCAATGTGCAGGTGATAAATTTTGGCGATTGTCTTGTTCGGTCTGAAGGAGCCAGCGCCATAGCAGAGACCCTGAGTGAAGGACTGCCGATACTCAAGGTACTGATAGGTGATCAATATCTATGCTATGTAGTCTTGGAAAAAGAGCTTTAACTGGTGATATGAAAAAAGCTAAATCAGTAAACATGCTCGTCTCACTCTCACCAGGAGCTGAATCTGTCTTTTGGGGAAATCACAGAGGATGCTGCGTTGGAAGTGGCTCGATCCGTACAACATAAAGATCAGTTTGAAAAACTCGACCTGAATGGTACAAACACACATAAAGACAGAAAAAAAGCATCACAGCATTGTCAGGAGTTATCTACCAACATCTGAACAATCAGCGATAGTTAATGATGCGCTGGTTAAGTCAAGTTTGGATCTCAAAAAGATGGTGATGAACAGGTTATAAACCTGTGACAATCTTTAAAAGACATTTAAGATTTAGTTAAGATTAAACGTTATGTCAAGGCTGTGTATTTGCCTAGTTGCTTGGAAAGTTATCATCTAATACATAACATAACACTGTTGAAATATGTTAAAATACATAAAGAATATAAAGAATCACTGTGGTTTATTACAGTTAACAAAACTAAAAACTTTTTTTAAATAAAATAAATGTTAATTGAAATATATATATATATATATATTATAACTTTCCAAAGAAATATCATGTTTATTAAGTTAAAATAGCGGAAATTTAAATCAAATAAAAAAAAAAAAAAAAAAAATTAGCAAATACTATATAAATGTATGTACTAAACTAATAACAATGACACAAAACCAGCTAAATTACAAAAAATTAAAAAAATAAAATACATTTTCAATTGTCAATAAATAAATACTAAAGCTACAACTGAAATAAAGAGTAAATTAAATCCAAAGAGTAATATAAAAAGCTAATAAAAGACAAAGGCACAACAAAATGACAAAAAAAAAACAACTAAAATTCAAATGAAAACTGAAAGCATGAAAATAAAAGTTTCAAAAATATTATTATATATTAAAACTAAGAAAGGTTAATAAAAACTATAATAGTATATAAATGATACTAAAATAACGTCACTGACATAAACTTGTGTAATTAAAAAAATACACATGCAGCAACATTTACAAACACATCCACATCATACATTTGGTTGTGTTTGTCTTTAGGAAACAGTTTAGGTGAAGAAGGCTGTGAAAATCTGCGAGAGGTGATGGAGAGCATTAACATGGCAGACAAACTGGGCTCTCTGAGGTATCAAACACACCGAACAAAAAACTACTTTGGGATGTTCATGACAGTTCAGCACATTTCAAATTATCTTCATCTTAAAGGAACACTCCACTTTTTTTGAAAATAGGCTCATTTTACAACTCCCCTAGAGTTAAACAGTTGAGTTTTACCGTTTTTGAATTCATTCAGCCGATCTCCGGGTCTGGCAATGATATGACCCAGCTCAGTAGCCTATGATATAGCTGGGGACTACTTTCAGGCGCTGCGTCATATCATTGCGCCTGCTGCACTCACGGTACGGCAGCAAAGTTCCTTGATTATTACGCTGGAATGAGAGTATAGTTCCAAGCCATATCGGCCTAGAAAATCGCAACTTTTCATTTTTCCGTCGGTCTTATCCGAGACCGAGTCGAGCTTTAAATAGGAAAATTATCGAAACTCTTTGGTCATTTTTGAGCGAGATGCTAATGGTCTAATCCGATTCAATGATCTATGCTAAGCTAAGCTAAAAGTGCTACCGCCAGACCCGGAGATCGGCTGAATGGATTCAAAAACGGTAAAACTCAACTGTTTAACTCTTGGGGAGTTATAAAATGAGCCTATTTCCAAAAAAAAGCGGATTGTTCCTTTAATGAAAAAAATAGATATTGTTAATCCTTGACCTAATTTGCATGAGCTTTCGGTTCTCATATGATTTCGTATGAATCGAGCGTAATTCCTTCTCGTGTCACAGTGATGATGAGGAACCTGAGGAAGATGATGAGGAGGAGGAGGATGACGACGATGATGATGAAGATGTGGAAGAGGAGGAGGAAGAAGAAGAGGAAGAGGAGGGAGAAGGAGAGGAAGAAAAGAGTGAATTAAACCAGGTTTGATCAAACCGTCAGTTCTTCCTGTTTGAAGCACAATTCAAATCAACATTACAAAACAGAAAACATAAGTGAGAACAGAATAAATGTGTGTCTGTCTACATAGTTCTCAACACCGCCTTCAGCGCCTCGTACTCCAGACGTCTCGTCTTTCCTGAGCTTTCCATCTCCAGACAAACTCCTGCGACTCGGCGCAAAGAGAAGCTTCCTCATCCAGCAGCAGGTCCGTCTTTTCAGCTTGTGACTTTTACAGCCTTTTAAATTAATTTCAGGGTTTCTGTGGCTCTTAAAAAGTTTTAACTCACCCTTCTGCAGTTTAAGGCCTGAAAAGGGTCTTAAATCAACCAGAAAGTCTTAAATTCACAAATTTGAGGGATTAAATGTTGCATGCACTGCAAAAATATGAATATCTTCCTCAATATTTGTCTTGTTTTCCAACACAAATATCTAAACATCCTTAAATCAAGATACATTTACTTGATATGCAAAATAAACACATGAAGTCTTGTGAGTTTATGCTTAAAACGAGAACAGTGAGGTCAGAAAATGTGTTTTCCCTTTGAATTCAGTTGATTTTTCTGAGCCCAGTGGCAGATAGGCCTATGTTTTTATTAGGTTATAAATACAGATTTAAAATCATAACAAGAAACAGTTTAATTGCTCTGATTTGAAATCATATCTTTGCACACTGGCATCTAACAATGCCTTGAAAAAAAAATAAAGAGTTAATCTTAAAAAATAAAGCATATACACAAGCCCAAATAGGAAATAACACAGTTATCAAATAAACGTGTCCTAAACTCCTGAAACATTGGTGTCTCATATTTTTGAGCAGTCAATGCAAAATGCAAGAAATCAATCATATCTGTATGTGTGTGAAAATATTCAGATGTAACCCCCTTTGTAATCGTTAACATTTTCATAACTGTAATTTAATTACACATCTTTTCTCAGTAACTGTAACTGATTACATGTAACTAGTTACTCCCAGCGCTGTGTGTAATAACTGCGACAGTCGCAGTGCTGAGCGTCTGCGTGTTCTCCGCAGGTGGATGTGACGGACGCGAGTAAGACAGTGGAAGCGTTTCTGAAGATCTCGTCCGTGTATAAGGAAGACGACGACGAGCTGAAATCGGCCGTGCTGGAGAGCATCGGTGAGATGAGCATCCGTCAGACGGCTGCTGGACGATCTGAGACGTCTGACTGATTCTCATGTGTCTGTGTGTTTCAGACGCAGTGCTGAGTAAAGCCTTCCTCACACCCTCCTTCCAGGGCTTGAGTTTTATGTCGTCGTTGCTGGTGATGCTCGGACTGTTGAAGGTACAAACGTTTAGCGCATTCAGACTGGGAGCGAAAACTGAGCTAATCTGTTCGCTTTTTTAGCAAAAAATTTATAGATTTTACATTTTTTTCACTTGGAAATATTATGTAACTAAAATAGGTTATGAATGCCATTTCATGTACCAATGCAGATATGATTATGGTGCCACATTCACTAAAGCATGTTTAGCTAACCAGTCTACGAAATCTGTGCATGAAACAGCTTGAAATTGTACTGAATTGTTTTTGTTTTCAAATGTTTTGATGTCAAATATTGCAAACAACCCTCTTTCTCAAATATAAAGGTGTACATTTTAATGTAGACCCATGCAGATCATCTAAACTATGTGAGGAAAAAACTGTAAGCATGCTATTATAGCATATACAACGTGTTTAAAAAGTCTTCATGCTAGTTTTTAAGATTAAAAATGTATAATGAATTTTTAATAAATATTGTTAGGGTTTCTGCAAGTTTTATGTAAGTAAATTTAAGACTTTATTAAGAACAATTAAAGAACATTTAAGGAATAAATTAAAGGGAGCACAATACGTCAAAATGGTTTCTAAATGTAAATGTTTAAGGAAAACGCAATGACTTTTATTAGTAGGTCACTAAAAGTTACAAAAAATACAACTTCTAACTGATCTCCGTTCATTTTGAATTAATTTTACGAAAAATAGCTTAACTATAACATGGAAGTAACTCTTACTGTACCTTCTGATCGCACTGAACTTTTTGTCTCATTTCCCAGTAAAAAAAAAATCAAGATGCAAAAATGACATGAAGTCTGAGAAAGTTTTCTGAGAAATTTATCAAAATGAAATTAAAGGATTAGTTCACTTTCGAATTAAAATTTCCTGGTAATTTACTCACCCCCATGTCATCCAAGATGTGTATGTATTTCTTTCCTCAGTCGAAAAGAAATGAAGGTATTTGATGAAAACATTGCAGGAATTTTAAATCACTTAAATTGACTCCAAACGGTTGAAGGTCAAAACTACAGTTTCAGTGCAGCTTCAAAGGGCTATAAACAATACCAGACTATGAATAAGGGTCTTATCTAGCGAAAAAAACTGTATATAAAAATATATATATATATCTTATATCGCTTTATAGTCAACTTTGATTCAAAGTGAAACAAGCATTCATTCCCCATTAACAGATGTTCTTGTTTTTAGCATTAACTCATTTTCTTCAGTTTCTGAAAATAAATTTCTTGATTTAAGGATGTTTAGACAAATGTTTGGACAAATACTAACAAAGATGTTAATTTTTGTAGTGCTCCAATTTAAGACCTTTTTAGGGCTTCATTTGTGGCGGGGCAAATTGCCACTTTTTAAGCCCCTCGGAAACCCCTGTCCTAATAGAAATGCAATTGTTTTCATCACTGATGATGGAAAGCGTGTTTTGATGTCCCTCTCTCTCTCTGTAGAGTGAAGACAAGCTGAAGCCGGTGAAGGTCGTCCCAGGACATCTACAGTGTTTGGAGCATGCAGTGAAACAGAGTTATTTCCCTCGAGAACACATCACTGTGCTGAACGCTTTCATGGCCAGGTAACCCAACAACAAACAGAAGTGTTTACATTCATTAACTTTTTTTGTCATTAACAGCATGTGATGTGTTTGATTATTTTATATACAGGCCGAATAAGTCGCTGGAGCCGTGCAGCAGTGCTCGAGATCGTCTGAAATCCACCCTGCAGAAACTCACACCTGAGAGCTGAACAATTCTGAAACACTTACATCTGATTGTTAATATTAAACTGTCATAACATGTCTTGAAACCTCACCTGACTTCCTGCCTAGTTTATCTTCCATCTAAGCCAACCTTCAGATTTATAAAAACAATCTTTAACATAGAAAAGTGCTTAACGCCGGGTTATATCCATTATTTCAGAAGTGAGGGGGACAGAAAGGTCAAGTGTAATACTGCTTTACTCTTAACAAGGGGTGGGCGTTATATGATAATTATATAAAATCACAATATAGTAATTTTTGCTTTCCTATGACATCCCAAAAAAATTTGCACCATTTCATAAAGCCATTTCAATTAATGGCCAGACTGAGGGGATATATATAATCTATATAATAGTTTCAGAGGTGTATATCTATATAATCATCTATATGCGCAGATATCTGACAGGGATGGAAATGCAAATTGACGATTCATTAATTAATCGTATTTATAATGCAGGAAAGCAGTTGCATAGATCTTAGTTGCAATGAAAACAACACCTCAGTCTTGTATTTCTTTTTCTTTATTCATCAATCACTTGAACTGCAGGTAATGCAGTTCGGTTCTCCTGTTCATGTTAGCCTTATTTAACACTCTTCCTTTATATATACTCTCTATGCTCCCTAATTTTGTTCCTAACAATTTACTAACTGTTGTTACCACCTTCCCCAGTGACCTCTTCTGAGCTTCAGAGGCATTTCCATACCAACAGATCACACAAAATGTCATAATACTTTCAATAAAGGCCCCATAAAACATCAACAATATTCTGCTTTCAACATTAAGGGAAAGGAAAAGGAAAGGGAAGTGGTGTGTGGCCAAGTATGGTGACCCATACTCGGAATTTGTCCTCTGCATTTAACCCATCCAAGTGCACACTCACAGCAGTGGGCAGCCATGTTGCGGCGCCCAGGGAGCAGTTGGGGGATCGGTGTCTTGCTCAAGGGTCTCACCTCAGTCGTGGTATTGAGGGTGGAGAGAGTGCTGGTCATTCACTCCCCCCACCTACAATCCCTGCTGGACCTGGGAATCGAACCTGCAACCTTTGGGTTACAAGTCCGACTCTCTAACCATTAGGCCACGGCTGCCCCTGCAGATTACTTGCTGTCACTGCTTCTATTAAACTGGTTTGAAATGGTTTCAATTCACACCAGAATGGAGTTTACGTGCTGCCCCAAAGAACACACAAAGATTGAATGGAGAAATTGAAATATGAAATCAGCGATGTGTTGCTTGCATGTTACCACTTCTGAGCAGAATGGGAAGTATGCTATTCCAAATGCAGCCATAGTTGGAAGCTAGAGATGTCATAACAGTTGTAAAGCGGTTGGCATCATGATACTTGCACTTAGCATTTACTCTACACTGCACATGTATAACTGCTATAGTAAAGTATTAACACGTGTGTGTATGGGTTTTTCTAGTAACTTACATTGTAGGAACTCCTGCTTGGTGTCATATTCAGGAGTCTGAATGATCTGGATGGTTTTCACTACAGACATCAAAACACATGCAGTTTAATGATCATGTCAGCAGGAAATTAAACTACATATGCTGCATTTTTTTTTTTTTTTTGAGACCAAATTAATATTTACCTGTTCCAGAAATGTTTTCTGTAGTCTCTCTGGAGAGCTGCTGCAGTTTGTCTCTGAGTTGAGAGACGGATTTCAATACATTGTCAAAAGACAGATGAGAACTGACAGTGAGGCTGTCTGTAGATCCAGAGAAAGAGACAGACGTCAAACTCTACAGACAAAAACACAAACTCCCTGTAATTACAGAAGCTGGTTAAAGTCCTCAGTGTTTGAGAAGATCTCTGTTACCTGGAGGAAATGAATATGATCATCTGTGTGTGAAATCTGCTTCAGCTCAGCGTCTCTCCTCTTCAGCTCATTGATCTCTTGCTCCAGTTGTTCTTCAGCTCGACTCACTGCAGCTCTTTCCTGATCTCTGATCAGCTGCGTCACGTCAGAGCGATGTTTCTCAATGGAGCGGATGAGTTCAGTGAAGATCCTCTCACTGTCCTCCACTGCTGTCTGTGCAGAGCGCTGTTAAACACATCACAATCAGCTCATCCGCTCATGGTTCTCATTGACCGAGTGGAGGAGAGTCTTACACTCTTAAAAATAAAGGTGCTTCAAAAGGTTCTTCAAGCGATGCTGTAGAAGAACCATTTTTGGTTCCACAAAGAACCATTCAGTCAAAGATTCTTTAAAGAACCATCTCTTCCATACCTTTTTATAATCTGAAGAACCTTATTCACCACAAAGAAACTGTTGTGAAACAGAAAGGTTCTTCAGATGTTAAAGGTTCTTTATTATAGAGCCATTTAGACAAAAAGGTTATTCTATGGCATCATGAAGCACCTTTATTTTTAAGAGTGTAAAGTAATAGTTCACCTAAAAATGCATCCTAATTTTATGTCTTTCACTCACTGTATGGCTTTCTCTCTTCTGGAACACAAAGATGATTGGTTGAATGTCCAAGCTAGGTTTTTTTTCTCCATACAATGAAAGTGGACAGTGATTTTTACATGCATAAAAAGTATTATAAAGGTACCACCATTAAAAATACTTGTGCAACCTGATTTTCACTGAAAATATCACATTATTTTGGGTCATCAAAAAAATTACTTAAAGTTCAAAAAACGTAGTGAGATACTCTCAAATTCAGATTTACTGTAATGGGCTAGATTACATTTATGCTTGTAACTGAGGGTCAAGTTTGAATGTAATACTAAGCAAATAGTACAATGCTAATGCATCACCAAGATTAACTGTAAAAGTATTTTGATTCATACCTGTTTCTCTGTTCTCGCTGCTGCAGTTGATACAGTGTCATGATTTTTGTGTTCATCCACCAAACACATCATGCATATACATCGCTGATCAGTACGGCAGTACATTTCCAGCATTTTATCATGTTGAGGGCACATCATTGCCCTCAGTCGTCCAGTGGCGTCCATCAAGTTGTGTCCTTTACCTCTGAAGAGATTCTCATGCTGTTCAAGGTGAATTTGACAGTAAGAGTTCAGGTGTTTTGCCCATTTTCGACCCCTGCCAAATTATTACCCCCTCTCGTTGAAATCGCTACCTGATTGCCCCTAATCCTAACCCCTCCCCCACACCTAACCCTAAACCTACCAATACTAGGGGGGTAATAATCTGGCGGGGGTCAGAATTGGGCACAACACCGGCACTCCCGACACGTCTTCACAGGTTTCTGTTTTATTCCAGAGCAGGCGTCGCACTGAACATCTCCAGATCCACTGTGAGGATGAGCAGGAACCGGTGGAGGAACCGGAACAGCTTGGAGTCTCATCTTATTGAGTTTCTCCACCATTTGAGCAAACACCACATTCTTACCTAAAACTGGCCTTGGACTGAAGCTCTGTCTGCACTGAGGACAAGTGTAGATTTCCATCCGATCCTCCTGATTCCAGATTCCTGAGATGCAGCTCATACAGTAACTGTGTCCACAGGGAATCGTCACTGGATCCTTGAGGAGATCCAGACACACTGGACAGATGAATTCGTCCTGATCCACTAAAATATTGGCTTCCGCCATTTCACTGTATGAACACAGACAGATAGACACGTTATGCTCTCTAGCTCAACGGTCAAGTTACTTGTTGTATGAACTGGAAAGCTGATACATCTTTATGACGACATGCTTGAGAAACCGTTTTTTCTGAGTGACTTACTGAAACTGAGTAGATTTTTAGATAACTAAATGATTCCAGTTTTAATTGGCTGAAATGTTAAAATACTCTGAACTGACCATCATTGCATTATTACTGATTTCCATACTCTTACTAACTACCTTGCGGCACATTACAAGATCACTGCAATATCAACTGGACCATGATCAACTTGTTGCATTAAAAAAAAGAAAAAACATTACAAAGAAAGCGCTCAATGTGCAATTTAACATATTACATTCATGTTCTAGGCTGATCTGCTTGCCTGAGTAGCCATCATCAGTAAGGGTAACTTTTAATAGGGCATGTTAAGCATTTTTCACTTTGAATGCTTTCGAATGTACAGCTGTTTTAATGAGCGAAATACTGCGGCCGGTGCTGTATATTTTTGTTGTTGCTGTTACTTGTCTGCATTACTAAAACATTATCGTCCAACCACATTCCTGAATCCCTACATAAAGTTCAAGTTCTATGTAAATGCATTTTATTCAAAAAAGGGCAAAAACTTAAAATAAAACATTTTACAAAATATTCTTTTTAGCACAATTGTGGGACATTTCATTTAGGTTTTAAATTAACATACGTACACTCAAACATTTGAGAGCAATGTTTCAAAAATGTAATGAAAATCCTAGATTTCAACCAGCTTAACACAGTTTTAGTACATTGTTTTTAAATTCCAAACAGAAAAAAAAAAAGTGATTATTCAAAATAAACTGTGAATGTAAATGTTTCTCCTGGAAAACTTAAACTGACTAGATGACTGGCAGCTTATAGATATCTAAACACTTGTAATTCAATACAGATACATGAAAATGCTATATGTTGTATAAAAATAACATATAGTTTCCTTACAAGTAAGGTAGAATAAAAAATGACTATACTTGAGGACATAACAAAACTTTGGTCACCAGATTACATTGTAGTTATGCAACAGTCATGTAATTTTGTTAGCTGGGCAACTTCAGTGAATATCTGAGTGGGACAGATTGTCAATTTATTCATCAGCCTTCAGCTGTTTATATGTTTAGCCTACTGGAATCTCAATTTTGATCTCCATCTCTCACAGGCTGTCATAAGTAAATGAAAAGGTTATCAAAACTATTTAAGACTTAGTGGCATTGGTAAGCATGGTAAATTGTCTGTTGTTTACTCAAGTTTGCCACTTAACTTCCATCAGTTTAAAGCTTGGTACGTTTTTAACCCACAAAGGGCATGTGACCTGTCAAAATTTATTTTATTGGAAGAGTTGAAATCTACTTTTGAAAGCCAAACAAGTTACATAAAAAAAAGTCATTATCAGTTCTTACATTACAGCCATTTTTATACAGTTGAGGTCAAAAGTTTACATCCCCCTTTCAGAACCTGCAAAAAAAAAAAAAAAAAAAAAAAAAAGTTAATTATTTTACCAAAATAAGAGAGAACATACAAAATGCATGTTATTGTTTATTTAGTACTGACCTGAATAAGATACTTCACAGACGAGATGTTTACATATAGTACACAAGAGAAAATAATAGTTGAATTTAGAAAAATGACCTGGTTCAAAAGTTTACATCCCCTTGATTCTTAATACTTTGTTGTTAACTGAATGACCCACAGCTGTTTTTTTTTTTGTTTAGTGATAGCTGTTCATGAGTCCCTTGTTTGTCCTGAACAGTTAAACTGCCTGCTGTTCTTCAGAAAAATCCTTTAGCTCCCACAGATTCTTTGGTTTTCCAGCATTTTTGTGTATTTGAATCATTTCCAACAATGACTGTATGATTTTGAGATCCATCTTTTAACACTGAGGACAACTGAGGGACTCATATGCAACTATTACAGAAGGTTCACACTCACAAATGCTCCAGAAGGTAAAACCATGCATTAAACTTCAGGGTAAACTTAACTTATTTTGTCTTCTGGGAAACATGTAAGTATCTTCTGTAGCCTCTGAAGGGCAGTACTAAATGAAAAAAATAAATAAAGATATTTAGGCAAAATAAGACAAATGTACACATCTCCATTCTGTTCAAAAGTTTTCACCCAGTTTAAAAATTTTGAACCGGATTTTCACCTCACCGAATTTTTATAAATTCAACTATTACTTTGTCTTGTGGACTATATGTAAACATATTTTATGTGAACTATCTTATTCAGGTCAGTACTGAATAAACAATAACATGCATTTTGATCCTTCTTATTTTGGTAAAATAATCAGAATCAGAATGAGCTTTATTAAGAGGTATGTTTACACATACGAGGAATTTGTTTTCGTGACAGAAGCTTCCACAGTGTAACAGAATGACAGTGACAGAACAAAAACACAGATAATAAAAGAATAAAAATAAGGGCTGGGTATCGTTAAAATTTTTTCGATATCGATACCGATACCTTGAGTTCGATACCGGTTCCTGAGCGATACTTTTTCCGATACCAATTTTATGAAATCAGTTTTAACATGATCTCTTTTTTTCAGCTTGTTGACATTTATACAGACTCAAAGCCTCATCTCCTGAGCCACGGCACAAAGGAACTAAATATATCCAACACAATAAATCAGTGCAAATAATTTTAATAAAGTTCAAATAGTTTTCAGTTTACACATCTGTTAGGCTACATTTACACTAGTGCGTGTTCATTTTAAAGCGCATAGCTCAGACAGAATCATCATTTCTATTCATTTATTCTAGGTTGTTAAAGACTTCAAGAAATTGAAAATCTTTATCCACTTTCATAAGTTGGTGTTTTATTTTTTTTCACCATATGTTTTATTGTTATTAAATTCTGGTGTAGTATGTCTAATTATTTGAATGCATAAAAACAACTTAATTTATTCAAATTTATTTTTAAAATAGCCTTATGAAATGTTTTATATTTCCTCAGAAATTCTGTGTTCTGTATCTGGTTTTCAAATGAAGGCATACAACATTAATTTAATTTATCTTTAAATTATTGAAAATCAAAGTTTATTTATTTATTTTGGCAAACAAATGGGGTTTACTATTAAAATTAAAACATGGAAGAAATTTTGTGTGTTCATTACAAAAAATAAATAAATAAAGTTTTAATAATTTTAATGGTAGCCTAGTAGAAGCAGTAGGCCTATGTACTGTCTGCTGAACAATAGTAATATATTTCTGCAGCAGTGTCTTCCAATTTAAACTGAACTTTTATTTTGACGGGTTGTCGTGAATACCTTACAGTTCTGTGTGGATATGACGCTAGTTGTACTCAAATCAAACAGTAAAATGCTCATGATGTGCATTTCTTTTTCCCCGCTGCATGCTAATGTGGTGACTTTCTGTGTCTTGCATCATTTATTAAAACATGTTTATGTCCTATTATACCAATAGAATATGCCAAGAGTGAGGGTCAGAGAGACAGACAGAGGTCTGATTCAGCCAGATGTTCATGAGGGCGTTTCTGGACATAGGCCTATCTGTCAGGATCAGTCTCAGGGCAGCTGCTATGTCACATTTACCTTAGTCATATTTAGGTTTTAGCCATACCCAGCGGTGGAGGTAACGAATTACAACTACTCACGTTACTGTAATTAACCCTTTAAAGTCTCCAATCACTCTGCAAAGCCACGCCTCCTTCAAAACACATGAACCCGCACAGGCATGCCAGCGGCTAATGCCAAGTTCACACTGCACGATTTTCAAAGTCGTCAGATCACCGTTGTTTTCACACTGCACGACTATCTGGGGTAGCATTCAGTTGTTGCTGTGTTCACAATGCTCGATGAATCGCCGACAGGAGGTTACACACTGCATGACTTCACAAAAGGAAGAATCGCCGACAACTCTGTCTGGTCCAGGGTTGCCAGGTTTTCCCAACAAAACCTGCCCAACTGCTACTCAAAACTTACCCAAAAATAGCCCAATCACATCTTTCATGATTGCGTGATTGTCACTGCATGAACGAGCACCGATTTGCCTCCGATTTTGGGCATTTGTCGGCGATTTCACAAAACCTGTTGGCGAGTGAAGGGATAAAATCATGTATACTCACACGGGGTGTCTGCGTTGACGCTTGATGGAGGGCGTGTCTGGTGCTGATGCGACCATCATAGTGACAATGACGTTACTCCATTCAAAGTAAATGTGAATGTGAATGTGCCAAAACCGCCGACACATTGTAGGAGGGTTGAATGGTACGCTGTCAGATTACCTCATGTCTCATTAACGGTGAGAGATGGTGATAAAACATTACAGTACAAAGCGCATAATATTATAATAATAAAGCCTTCAAATCTCGCTCGGTCTGCAATAATGTGTATCATGTTTGCGTAAACAGGTAGCGCAGAGGTGTGTGAATACATACGTAGACAGGCAGGTAGGACAGCCTATCGTAATGTTCGGAACGAATAATCTGATTGGTCAAACATTTTATGGTCCTACAACTTCCACAGACAATATAAATAAATGTAGACCACTTAACATATTGATTGCTATCGGGATGTGAAGAGACTTTCAATCAGCATAACAAAAAATGTTTTCGAACCAAATCACCGACCCTGCTTTTAATAGGAATATAAAAAATGCAGAAAAAAAAAAACTTTTTGGTGCATTTTATTCTACAAAGTTTTCAGAATTTTAGATGTGGTGCTTTATGGTTACATGAACAGATTTAAATGCATTTATTATTAGCAATGCTAGAGAAACAACTTATGAGGTTGATCAAAATGTTAGTTACTGTTAATCATCTATAAATGTGTTTATAAACATTTTTGTCTGTACTGGGATACATTGAGGTTTATAAAGCAGGTATTAAAATACAGTCTTGAAAAATAATCTTAATTTATTATACTAGAAAGAAAGAGTAAGAAAAAAGTCTGTGAAAAGGGTATAAAAAAAATTCCATGAAGATAAATGCTCCTTTAGAATTTCCAATCCCAGTCACATCAGCATCTTCTCCAACTGCAGTTGTTGCTGCAGTCAGGCCTCCCTCATCTATGACCACAGTCGCTGCTACAGTCGCTGCTGTGGTCATGTTTGTCTCTTCTTCAACTGCAGTCGTGGCTACAGTCAGGCCTCCCTCATCTATGACCACAGTCGCTGCTACAGTCGCTGCTGTGGTCATGTTTGTCTCTTCTTCAACTGTAGTCGTGGCTACAGTCAGGCCTCCCTCATCTATGACCACAGTCGCTGCTACAGTCGCTGCTGTGGTCATGTTTGTCTCTTCTTCAACTGCAGTCGTGGCTACAGTCAGGCCTCCCTCATCTATGACCACAGTCGCTGCTACAGTCGCTGCTGTGGTCATGTTTGTCTCTTCTTCAACTGAGTCGTGGCTACAGTCAGGCCTCCCTCATCTATGACCACAGTCGCTGCTACAGTCGCTGCTGTGGTCATGTTTGTCTCTTCTTCAACTGCAGTCGTGGTACAGTCAGGCCTCCCTCATCTATGACCACAGTCGCTGCTACAGTCGCTGCTGTGGTCATGTTTGTCTCTTCTTCAACTGTAGTCGTGGCTACAGTCAGGCCTCCCTCTTCTATGACCACAGTTGCTGACACAGTCACGTTTGTCTCTTCTCGGACCGCAGTCGTTGCTACAGGCACGTGTCTCTCTTCTTCGATCACAGTGGTGGCTGCAGTCGTGGCTGATGGTTTTTCAGGTGCACCACCAACCATAGTCGTGCCACCAACAAACAAATTTATGAAACCTTGGAACAGAGTTACAAAACCTCGGAACAGACTTGTAAAACCTTGGAATAGATTAGTGAAACCTCCAAATGGAGTTGCGCCACCATGGATCAGGGTCTCACCATCATCAACCAGAGTCTTGCCACCACTGACCAGAGTCTCGTCACCTCCGACTGGAGTTGTGCCATCTCTGGTCACAGATTCGTCATCTTCAAACCTACTGCAACCTCTATCTGCAGTCATAGTCTCTTCTCCAAACGCTATCATGTTTGACAGTTGTCCGATTGCGGTCATGGATGCTGCTTTTAATCCTTTAGGCGCATGAGTTTCTCCAGTTTCCATATTTTAAGGCATAGTTTCCTGTGGAAACTGTTCAGCAATATATTTTGTAACTGGTTCATAATGAACTGGCTTACCATTGTTGTCAAGGCCAACCACAACATAATCACATCTATGTACAACGTTTGGAACTCCATTTTTTAATTTGACATCATAAATATCAATTTTTTTCTTGCTTCTGTATAAATTGTTCTTGCTTCCATCTTTATTAGCTTTAATTTTAAATTTGGGATCACGTGTGAATATTTTACTGATATCACTGAAATCTTTTCTTGTCATGAAGGACTGAGTATTTGGTTCATGGAAATTTTCATTATTGCTTGCACAATTCTTTCTGTGATTCATTGAATAATTCCACTTCTCCTTCCAATACTTTGTGTCACATGGAGATTCAGGACTGTCCACTAAATGCTTTATTAAAAAATCACTGAAAGAACGTCTGTATCTATTGTGCAATTTTGGACAAATACACAAAAATTCTGACTGAGTATTGATGAAATTTATATTAATATTTGAATAGAATCCTCCAGGAAAATGTTGGCTTTCTTTGTTTTCTTGAAACACCATGAAACTGCATGTTTTTTCCACCTAAAAAGAAAAGGTAAGATTTACAACCATTTTCAAATTATGTAAAGATATATGAGGGTATATATATATATCAGGGTAACTCCCCTGAAAAAGTTCCCCACCCATGATTGTTTTGTGTGAGGGGTTAAAAGACATCTGCAACTCTGTTTTAAACAAGTATAAAGACGTTTTTAGCACTCATAACAATTTAAAGTGAAAAGACGCAGACACTGGACAAGAACAATGTAAGAAAGAAAACTGTTAAGGGACATATGAGCTGCGGGATGTTCTGCCCCTTTAGGTGCTAAAGCACTTGGCTACTTGTTTGCTGGCAGAGTGTGTTACTGCCACCATCCAGTCAAGATTACAATGGCCCCGAACCCTGAATTTGGTCTCGACCTATTTCTTGACTAGCTAATTCTGTTTTTGATTTTCACAGCATGGGTGGGCAGCCATTGGATGCAATGGGATGCTCAGGGTCATGTTCCCTCGAAAGGGAACATCTAAGGGTTATGTATGTAACCTGGTTTCCTGAGAAGGCAATGACAGGCTGCCTCGTGTTGCCATGATGACATACATAAAATTATACAAAATGGCTATTTTGGTCTTTATCGGTAATAAGGTATGTGTGACTGGTATACCCTAAAGAAAACACAAACAAAATGTTTTAAATTGCACCCTAAAATATAAACAAAACAGTATGCTTTCCCGGCCTCCTCCCCCTCTTGCCACAGCATTAAAAGTGTGTGACTAAATTATATTGCCAGTGTTAATGCTGCTTTATTTCCTATTGCGGTCTTTGATCTTAAAAATAGCTGATGATAAATAAAATGCAGCACATATCTTTTCAATTTCGTTTTTTGAGACTATTTAGTTTTTGACAGATACAATAAAAGGCTAAAAATAATTCCATTATATTTACTATTTAATGTTTTTCTATTAATAAAATTTAATTTGTGCTCAAGTGATGATGACTGCTATATTCTGAATCAGCAATTTTTCCTAATTTGACAGATTTAATTTAATATATAACACATTCTCACTTATCCACACTTTATCAACATGTAAAAATATAAATACCATGTATGTCCTGACTCCTGACAGGAAGGGTTGTAAAACTATTTTCCATATGGAAAAAATAATAATATTAATTAGTAAACATGCATCTTAAAACCTCACCTTCAGTGACAGACTCTCCAGATGCCATTTTGCAGGATTCAGACGCACATTTTCACTTACGGACAGGTTCACACCGGGACAAGGCAACTTGGTCTGCAACTGTAACGTTAAACAAGGTTTCCCTGAACCAAGATGTGCATTCTGATTGAGAAATGGAAAAGGACAATTGAGGTGAATGCCCTCAGATAGAGGATAGAAAGCCAAAAATAAGTAAAGGAGTATGACTGTTGTTGTCATGGATGCCAATTCATCAGCTATGTGAAAGAATGAATGCAAAGACCAATATAAAGGACATCTGGTCAATAAATAACCATGCAGATCATGTTAGAGATGTTTGTAAAGGTCATGGACATCAGATAAAGGTGTGTCAGTATTGCTGTTTTCCGTAAGGGGTTTGCACTTTTAAACTTAAAAGGCTTTTGACTGGCTGAGCAAGGAGCGTATTGATTTGGCCCTGTGCAGGAGACCCACTTACTGTAAATGACAAGGAGCACTTTAGACTTAAACATAGGAGCATTGGTCAAATTTATTTTTCTTCCATTATCAGTAGTAGGGGTTAGTTATCCTTAATAAATAACAAAGTACCCATTGAGATTTTAAAACACTTTAAGGATAAACAGGGTTGTGATGGTTTTGTTTGTTTGTTTTTAGCCCTCATGTTATGTTCAGTTTTGGAGTTGTCAGAAACATTTATTTTCTTATTTATTTGATGTTTGTAACTTTTCCCAATTAGGATCTTGAACATGCATATAAAGTTTCGACACATCAGGTGGACAGTTACAAAGTACATTTACTTGAGTATTGTACTTAAGTACACTTTTTGAGTATCTGTACTTTACTTGAGTATTATTTTTTCTGGAAACGTATTACTTTAACTTCACTACATTTGAAAGCCAATCTTGTACTTTTCACTCCACTATCAAGGTCCTCGAAGTAGATAGTCGTTACTATGTAGCAGCTTTGATCAGTATCACTCTTCTGGGGCTTTTTGAACACTGAGTTGCCAATGTGATATTTATTTACAACAACTCAATAATAAGATGTTAATATTGTGGTATACATTAGACACAATATTGTATTGATTTTGCAAAACTGTGTAGACAAAAATATTACCTATAAAGCCACAGAAGGACTGTTGTGCGTCTCCAAACAAAACACTTTAGGTGTTGGACTTGAAGCAGCACTGCACAGACCGTTCTGTGTATGACATCAACGTACCGCGAGAGCGATGATGTCAAACAAATCTTGCTGTTTTGCTCTTTTTTTAAAGCAGTGTTGCTGTTGTAAAGTTATACCGCTGTGTTGCTGGGTTTTAAAGCAGGTTCAATTTATTTTCTTATCAGTCTGTATTTACAGCAATTTCACTGCCCACTCTGTTCAAATGTGGATGAATGGCTGCACGTGTGTGCACACAGAGCTGTGTGAGATCACTACCATGCTGCTTTTGTGGGGGAGGGTAGGAGTGTTATTTTATTTATTTTTTGTCAATTCACTTGTTTCATTTCTATCAGTTTTTAACATTCTAAAAGCTCTTTATTCCAAAGATACTACAAGCTAGTCAGTGTATTCAGTAATGTATTGTAAGTTGCTTCAGAGGTATTGCAAGTATTACAAACAACAATAATAAAACAGTGCATTAACATTAAAACGAAAAAAAAGGAAGTACTTTTAAAAGCAAGTACTTCTGTACTTTTACTTAAGTAAAAATCTGTCTTTACAACTTTCACTTGTAATGGAGTAATATTTGGCAGTTTTGGCAGTATCAGTATCTTTGTCCACCTCTGCTCTGATGTGTTGAGGACAGTGCGTAACAAAATTTATATTATGTTTGTGATGTTAGTGGCTCAATTTGACCCGCTAATGTTATGGTTAAATTCACAGAAAAAAAAGTATATCCGTTGCTCAGCTAGCATTTAAGGCTGTTTGCTTTTATACTTAGAATGCTGTTTACAAGCATTGGGGGAGGACAGTTGTTAAATATTGTTTTAAAAATGAATTTTAAATTAACTATTAATGTTAAAGGGTTCACCAAACTCTTCTTTGGCTTTTTCAGTTTTGCTGGTTCTGCTATACTGTGTAAAAAAACAAAAATCAACTTTAAGTGTTCAATACTAAAGTTCTCTGTAACCCCCCCCCCCCCCACCCCCCCACCCACCTACCCACCTCACCTCTTTTAGTGATGTTTATTGAATCAGTAAAATTATTTTCATCTTGATAGTTATTTGAACTTTAAAAGTTTAGTTAGAATAACTCTATGAAAGAAAGGCGAATTCCCTTTTAAGTTTTAATCTTCATTTAATCTTCATTTAATGTCATTTGGCCTATTTATTTTTTCACTGTGAAAAGCAATTAGTTTGGGGGGGGGGACCTTTGTTATACCCATTGAAAATTTATGGAAATGAAAAATAAAGAAATACATATTTAAAAAGTGAGTAAAAAGTTGTCTAAATCATCAAGTTATTATAAAGCAAAAAAAGTTGACATTTTAACTCTAAGGAAGCGGAGTAACAACTCATCAACAACATGAAATTTTAAGTCAGCATGCATACAAACGTTTTTAGAGTAAATATCGCTAAGCCACTGCAAAACATTGAGTGAACAGAGATATGAAAAGACTACTCCTGCTGAAGACTACCACCTGCTGAATGGTGGATGTCGCTTATTAATTTCACCCTTGCTAAAAGTTTAAAGTGTGCAAATGTTTATACGCTAGCTAATAATTCCCCTCATTCCTGTAAACCATGCTGATATTGAAAGTGAAATCCAGTAAATACAACCCAGCACTGACATCTGTTAAACTGTGTACCATGTAAACTAGAGCTGCACAATTAATCGTTAAAAGATCGCGATCTCGATTCAAATACCCACACGATCTAATTTCTGAATGACATCGATTCGCTCGTGTCTATTAAAACTTTGAAAAAATCATACTGGAACATTCAAATCTGCATTCGCGCTGCTGCTGATCCAGAGAGCAGACAGTTAACATGTTTAGGTAAGAAAAAGCTTCACAAACAGTCTTTTCAACTACACAGTATTATTTCTGTCTTACAGTCATTCATAGAAATACTGGGATAAAAGTTTATAGTTCGGCTACAAACATTGATGTCTATGGTAGCGATCAAAATAGAGCCACTCATCTTTTGAAAGCAACTGGCGCTTCAAATAACGTTTGTGTCGATTGCATCATTTCGCCACTAGGTGGCGACAAGTGACTGTTAAAAAATGTATTTGTTATTGAATCATTCATTCGAGATTCGTTCAAAAACACTGATTCATCCATTAATGAAACAAGTGAGGTATGAGAGAGTCATTGAATCATTAATACAAACCAATTTTTCATCATTTTAATTCTAAAAGTTGATTTATTAAATACACTATATTTTAAATACATATACCCCGGGTTTCACAGACAAGGCTTAAGCCTAGTCCTAGACAAAAATGTAAATCTGAGCTGTTTCAACTGAAAGAAACTCGCATTGACTGATCTTAAAATATATCAGTGCCTTTGTTTTGTCTCAAGATGCACACCAGTAATGTTTTTTTCTAAGCATGTTTATAAAAATTGCTTAAATGTCTTAATTGAACTATGATCTAATCCTGGCTTAGTCTAAGCCCCGTCTGTGAAACCTGGCCATACTGTATTATATATTAAAATGTTTAATTATTCATTTAAATTAAACACTTTTAAATGGACTGCAGCAATTAATATTTTGTCATACATTATTTTGTTTACTTCAGAATCGTGCGAGAATCGTGATCTCTATTTGAGAAAAAAAATCGTGATTCTCAATTTATCCAGAATCGTGCAGCTCTAATGTAAACACACAATAGTCAATATTGTCAAGCTTTAATGATTTAAACTTACATAACCTTTCACCTCCAACCCTGAACGTTTCAAGCAGCTTTTAAATTTAGGTAAAGGCTTTATTTCATCTGACCTTCAAATTATTTGAAGAGTATTCAGTGTTTTGTGATTCAGCTGAGTTAAGCCCCAAACCTGAAGTTTCTGGTGATCCTGAAGACTTCCATTAGCTGGTTCAGGTGTGTTTAATTGGTGTTGGTACTAAACTCGGCAGGACTGTGGCTGGCTAGGATCAAGCCTGGACACCACAGACTTAAAATCCTTATGTATACAGACACATAGCTATTGCTGTGTGAAGGTTATGAACATCAAAATTATCTTTGTTAACAAGACCTTAAACAAGATACAGTAGGCCTAAATTGCAACTCACATTTCTGCACAAACATTAAACTACATGTCTCTATAAACAAATTGCATATATATTAGAAGCACAAATTATTTTACGTAAAAGGGATAGTTCAGCCACACACACACATACACACAAAAACTTTCTTTTTTGGGGGGGGATATTTTTGTCTTTTCTCTCTCTCAGTGTTTATTAATTTGACTATGGCTTTTGTCCTTTTTCAGTTCATAAACTGGTTATCAAAAAAGGGTATTCATGAACTGCAGTTAAATTAAGATCAGGACACATGGGTTACTGATTTTTTTGTTTTGCTTGATATATGGGATACTGTCATGAATCCTGTCCGTCTGCTCACCACCAGAGGTCACCTTCCAATTACATTGACTCTCACACTACACAAGATGTTACACGTCGCCCTGGACTACATTTCCCATGCTCCATTGCACTGATTGCAGTCTTACCTGCAGGCAATCACACACACTTTAAATACGAGGCCCTAACCACTATTCGAGCCAGTTTAGAAACAGAGTTTTGTCTAGTTCTTTGCTCTAGTCCAGTCTAGTTACTTCTAGTTTTGCCTGACTGTCTGTTTCCTGATTGCCTGCCTGTCCTGGATTGCTCTCTCGTCTTGTCGTTTGGACTCTGTACCGCGCCTGGATTATCATCTGTCTGTGGATTATTCGCTTGCCTCTTCCTTTGGATTATGCTCGCCATCGATCGACCCATGCCTGTTTACTTGAGTACTCTTCTGCCTGTGTTGACCATGTTTAATAATAAAGTTTTGCAAATGGATCCGCACGCTTCTCACTTCAGTTACTCCGTAACAGATACATCTGATAGGGCCTCTTGGTGGTGAAGCAGAAGATCTGAGCTGGACTGGTCTTTGTTTTCTTTTGCTTTATTCGTTAATTAATCATTTGAACTGCAGGTAATAGGAAATTATATATTCAGATATAAATCCAGAACACATTTGGGTAAAAGTCCAGTAAATGTGTTGCAGTGTTGCACTAAACAGCATATAAAATGTGAAAAATGTATTATTAAAACATACCTTTCATTAACCCAACATGACACCCAGATTTTAAAGTTACTTTTGGCAGTCAATGGTAAAAATATAATCAAATGTTTCATCAAATTCCAAAAAAAAAAAAAAAAAAATCACTTCTTACTCATACATCACAAACATTATATGATTAAATTGATTGATAAAACTGGTATAATATCTGCGATATCAACTATTTAGTGATTTTATAAGTGATCAGTTCACTATTCACTATACTGATTTACCACAGTGCTTATACATGTGATATGGCAATATAGTTTACATTGTTAGACGTGACAGTTTTGCACTTGAGCTTTTACCTAATCCAATCCCTGGATAGAGCGGCTGAGTGAATGTGGTCTGGACCAGTGTTCGAACTATACCGTGGACTTTGGGGGAGCCCACCTTTTTATTTTTATTTTATTATTTTGGGGGGGGGGTTCGTGCGCTTGCGCGTGGACTTATAATGACTTACTTCTTGCGTTGTCATCCCGGCGGGAGGTGTGCTAACAGGGCTTGCAGCAGGTGAATCGGTCGTGCCATTAAACTGCCTTGTGTTCTTTTTGCCTTGGTGGCTATATGATGCTAACTGCAGAATGGATTTCAAGGACTGCGCGCGCAGATCTGCGGCCAATGTTGAATCCAACGTTTATATTTTTTTCTACGAATCTTCGAGTTAACGTACTAAACATGAGTTGAATGAATTTGCACCGCAGTGCCCCCACACCTTGATGCTCATGACAAGAATAGCATGTATAGTTATCTTTATTGAAGTGAATTAGGTTTAAATCGCCGTCATGCATGAATTAATGATATTTTTGCAATTTTACACATAATAATCCACGATGATCACATTGCACAAAACTGAAATTGCACATCAAAATAACACATTGTCAATATTTTTTGAGACCCCCCAAAATTTCACAAATCACGTTTTCAGGGGAGCCCATGTCTTATTAAGGGGAGCCGAGCGCCCCCGTAGTTCGCACCCTGGTCTGGACTCTGTGGATGAGACTCATTGTGTCAGAAATACTTAAAAAAGACAACTGCGCTGTGATCCACATACACTCCTATTCTGCTGCTGGACGCTACAGGGAGTTTAGTATTGATGTTATTTTACCAGAATGAGCAACTTGACTTACAGCAGTACAATCTCCAGCAGGGCCGTCCCTGGCTGACGCAGGGCCCGGTGCGAGGTATGGAGTGGGGCCCCCCTCGGTCCGTTTGCGATCGCCTTACGGGGGGGGTTTGGATTCCGTTCGTCGCGGGGCACGGGGCCCGGTGCGACCGCACCAGTTGCACCGCCCAAAGGACGGCCCTGATCTCCAGGACTGATCATTACATCCAAATCTACTCTCATTACTGTCTCCCTTTCTCCTTATGCTCTTATATGCCACTGATATATATACCTCACCGCTCCACTCCACCTCCCAGTAACAGCGTCCAGTCACACACTCAGAACACAATGCCTCCATCCACTATTCAAATCTGTCTGAATGATTGTGATATCTGTAATTACAGCTGGTGGAAGTGATCACTGTCTTGTCCTCAGTCAGATGGAGATGTGAATGCACTGTGTTTGGATCCAAAGTGAATGGATGGATATCTGATTAAAATAAACATAATAAACTGCATCTAAATAATGAAGTATGACTTTCATCATTAATATAATAAATACGTTGAATATTTTAGTAAGGTTAATAAAGATTTAGGATATTTTTTTCAATGCATTACTCATTTAGGGGGTATTTCAGAAGGCAATAACAATAAACCTTTGATAAAATCACAACACTTACTTGTGGTCATCAGTTCTGGACAATTGATTTGGAATTGCTTCAATTCACCCCAAATTGGTAACCCAAAGTTCGTGCTCCCACAATAAATCAAGAAAGGCATTTCCCCCCACACTCTCAGAAATAAAGGTACAAAAGCTGTCACTGGGGTGGTACCTTTTCAAAAGGTACACTTTTGTACCTATTAGGTTCTAATATGAACACTTTCCCCCGGTTTCACAGACAAGGCTTAAGCCTAGTCCTAGACTAAAATGCAAGTCTGAGCTGTTTCAACTGAAATAAACTTGCTCAGACTGATCCTAAAATATATCAGTGCCTTGGTTTTGTCTCAAGATGCACCCCAGTAATGTTTGTTTTCTAAGCATGTTTATAAAAATTACTTAAATGTCCTAATTGAACTATTGGCTAATCCTGGCTTAGTCTAAGCCCTGTCTGTGAAACCGGGCCTTTAAGTACTAATATGTACCTTTAAGGTACCAAAATGGTCTCTTTAGGTAAAAACATGTACCTTTTGAAAAGGTACCACCCCAGTGACAGCTTTTGTACCTTTATTTCTGAGAGTGCACTATGTAAACAAATGCTAACAAGACAAGCATGCCATACTTCAGTTTAAATTTTTATTGACTATGAGCAAGGATTCAAAGAACAAGGCATCCCTATTGCGTGCACATACACTGACATACACACTCTAGTTGTTTTTGTAGAATGGAATGGTCATAGTGTTCTCTGCTCTTCACCAATTATTTATTTATTTCTTTATTTATTTTGTTCTATAAATATCTGAAACTATACTGCCCTACATAGGCAAAGTGCAGTAACTACGCAAATACTGAAACTGAGAAAAATGCCTTTAAAGTTTTTACATCAGCCAGTCAAACATGTTGTGGGTAGATTAGTGGCAATGCATTCATTTAAAGCCTTTTTAGGATTACATTTTTTATAGATAAAAACCATGACCACTGAAGTGACCTTTGACCACCAAAATGCAGATACTGCACTCTGCCTTTGGATGACCTTACACAACTAAAACACTATTGCAAAAGCAAAGTGCAGTATCTACAAACTAATGTGTTCATCCAGCTTTTTTGTTGTGTTTCTTACTACATGTTGATTGTTTTTAATAACTTTAATAGTGATATTGATGTTTGCATGTTGTGAATGTAAAAATTGCTCAGTAGTAAGCCTCAAGATTGTCTTATCGCAATGCTCCTTTCACCACAAAGAGTGTTTTGCTCATTTTATTTAAAAATTAATTCATTACAGACCAAGTAGTTAAAACAGTAGTTAAAAAAAAAAAATCACACGATTCAAACTTTGCCTAACAATATGACTAGGGATGCCATAAAGGAAAATAAGCGATAATTGTGAGTCTTTATAGGAAAATAAGGGACAGAATAAGGGATGCTCAAAATATTTGTACTGTATTACATCCTGTACATCATTTCCATGTCTGCGGTTAAGTATATGTATATAAGGTGTATAAAAGGTTCTCAGAAGAAAAAAAAATCTCATTTGTTTGCTTAACGTAGGCTATTTATGTACAATTATTCTAAAAGGAATTTTAATGTCATACAAAAAATGTCACACACATTACACACAAACCACTGGCCTGTGAAATAGTGAAAGAAGTCATCCCTCAGTTAGATTGCATGTTTTCTTGCCTAGCTGGATGTTGTGCTCATATAATCACGTTGTTTGCATTCACCCAAACTGATTTGCCAAAATCAAAATGCGGATGGTGAGGGGAATTGCAGTCAGTGCGAGTCCCGCTCGCTGTGAAGCGGGAGCGACCAGGCGGCAAATGATTCCGCTTGGTCATAAAGCCTTCCTCGAACGGCTATGTTAACAAATGAAACGGTGATTTGTGCAAAACGAATTTATTATTTGCATGGTCTGGTAACGTTAGTCATATGGCGTATGCCTGCGAATAGGGGACAAACTGCGTTCTATATAACTTTCATACAGAACGGCTCTTTGATGAATTATATAACTTTAACGGAGCCAGCTAACTTTTGAAGGAATAACCCCTACAATTGGATTAGCTGCCTGAAATATGGAAAGATGTCCAAATCAACAAACATCAACTTGATTAAATCAGATTATCATTACATTGTCAGAGTGGATATAGAGCAGTGCAGGTAACGTTAGGCTGTTTAATTTGCTAGCGGCTGGCTAGTTAATGTTAACTGATTAAAGCTGTCATTTGCCTTGCTAGGAGTTAATATTTTGCTATCTTCCTTACCCGTCTTTGGATATTTGTGTTTTAACGTGAGTTCAACCATCATTTGGGCGTGGGATACCAAGGCAGACCGCGCAGTATCTGCGGTGTCAAACAGGAAAACAAAGCCAGAACGCAGTAACTTCACTTACTGCGGTTTACCTTGGCATTAGCATGGATTTTGTAGTTACTGAAATTTTTACACTCTCGTTTCTCTGAAACGGGACAAAATTGAAACAGGAGACTTTGTCACAAGACAGAACAGATGTCACAAAGCCCATTTTAGGACTTAACTCAATTTTGACCAGATGTGTAGTTACTGCGCTTTGCCTTTGGACGGCAGTATAGAGTAAGGGGCCTTTCACATGTCACATATTTTGTGTGCTCAAGTTTGTAATTTCAAATATAGACTGTAATAGGTTAACAGTACGTTCCCATAAAGGGAACTTACATAAAGGGAAAAACTGTAAAAGATCTAAACGGACATTTAGTGTCATTTTTACAGTAAAATGCTGTTAAATGTAGAGTTTTTAGAAGTAAAAAAGGCAAAACTAATTATAATTTACAGTGAAAAACTGTAAACTGATATTGCCAGAATTCCCTGTGTGACACTTCACATTTGAAAGTATTTCTTTTAAATAATTATGTTTCTTAATAGTTTTTATTGTCAGTTATTCTCATTTGGGTTTTGTATTACATCCTCTGTTGTTTAATGAATGTTTATTGCATTATTTTAGTGTCATGTGTTACCATGATGGTGTTTTATGTTTGCGGTGACTACACCTTCTGTACACTAGTATAATTCAGCTTGTGGAAAAGATACTTGTGATGAACTTTTTCATGAATCTTCATCCGGCTTCCTGTTTTACTGCCTGCATTATTATGGTGGTTTTCAGTAAAGGTACAACATATTTTAATAGAAGTGTGCGGATTGGATTTACTGGTTTACACCACAGTTTACTTGTTTGTAAATTACATTACAGTTTTCTACTCTAAAATTTACAGGTTGTTCCATTTACAAGTTTATTGTATTTTTATTACAGAATTATTCTGGCAACCACAGCTGTCAAGATTTTTTTTTTTGTTGTAAAAACAACAGGATTTGTTTTTGTTTTTTTGGTTTGTTTGTTTTTTACAGTGTGGCCTCCGTTACACTAGCAGCAATAATAACAACTTCATCTTCTCCTCCGATTTTATGTTTAATGTGAATTTGTGTGATTGGCCGGCTCACCAGGAAGTTCAATCGTGCTGTGTATCAACTGCTTCAACATGATTAAACTGACTTGTAATGTGTCCAGTTGCTATGGTTCTGGTACAACCCCTTAGTAAGATCAACATGTTTAATTATGTATATCTCTCAATGATTGTCAGTGTTTGTGTATGTTTTTAGAGTAACTCACATTGTAGGAAATCCTCTCTGGTCTCATATTCAGGAGCAATAATGACCTGGATGGTTTTCACTACAAACACCATAACACATCTGCAGATTAATACACAATTCATATTTATGAATGAGAATAAATGAATCCCTAGAAATCTACCTGTTTTAGTTATTTTTTCTGTCTCCTCTCTGCAGAACTGCTGCAGTTTGAGAGTTTGAGTTGAGAGACTGATTTCATTACATTAAAAGATAGCTGAGAACTGACTGAGTGTAGCCATCTGTAGATCCAGAGAGAGAGACTGAGGCAGACGACAAACTCTACAGACGCAAAGCACAAACACAAATCCATGTATTCACAAAAGCTTGTTGAAGTCCTCAGTGTCTGAGAAGATCTGTGTTACCTGGAGGAAATGAACATGATCCTGTGTTTCTGAAAGCTGCTTCAGCTCAGCGTCTCTCCTCCTCAGCTCACTGATCTCCTTCTCCAGTCGCTGCAGTTTCATTTCAGCTCGACTCACTGCAGCTCTTTCCTGATCTCTGATCAGCTACGTCACCTCAGAGCGATCTCCTAAACTCAGTCTCATAAACATCTACAGGACTCATTTAATTAACTGCAACACCCATCATTCTCCATCATCCGCATTGCTGCTATGTGTACATACCCGGTACAACCTGTTTGCACATTCATCTTGCACATCCCTGGTTATATTAATATTTATTAAACCCACAGTAGACTGTATTGCACATTTTTGTTCATTGCACATTTTACTCCTTATTTTATTTCTTGTTTGTACTATTATTATTATTATTATTATTATTACTTTTATTTTTATTTTTTATCTTATTCCTACCTAGATTTATAGATATGCTCCTGTGTTATGTATCATCTTTTATTTTTTTATTTTTTTGCACTGTCCATTGAGCGGACCTGTCCTGACCTACATTTCACTACTGATTATACCCTGTATGATTGTGTATGTGACAAATAAACCTTGAACCTTGTTTCTCAATGGAGCGGATGAGTTCAGTGAAGATCCTCTCACTGTCCTCCACTGCTGTCTGTGCAGAGTTCTGTTAAACAAATCATAATCAGTTCATGATTGCTTCATTCTGTCCTATAATCCTAATAGAATGGATGGTTATTGGATGGCTATTCAGACTATTCAACAATTAATTTACCCATATGGCTCTACCTAATCTAATGCAGCACAGTTATGTCCCCCTCTTTTGTTGGTGTTCTTCTAGTTACTTAGCCAAACTGATAGACATCCAGGATTTCCAAGTTCAACAATTTGTAGGAGAGACTGGAAGTTTGGAATTCTACAAATCAATCTGGGAAAAGAAAGCATAAATAGAATATTTAGGCAGATTACTCATAAGAAATTTCATTAATTAATTCATTCATTCATTCATGATAAGAAATTTAAGCCAGGAAGGGAAGATCCACTATTTCTACAATGGGAGGAGAGGGGAATAACAGCAATGTGCAGTATCATTATAGAAGGTGAAATGAGAAGCTTCCAGAATTTAAAGGATTAAGGGATTATTGCAAAAGAAACAGGAAGTGCATTCCCTTATATACATAATTAAATTGATGATGGAGGCCTGTAGTCATTCATTATGCAGAATATTTCTAATTTCTTCCCAGTATGGGGTGTTGATGAATCGTGTTCCCTCCTCCACACTATATATACAACTCAAAAGGGATAAAGAACTGCATGCTGAAATCCCAAAAGCAGAATGGTATGACATGTTTAAAATCCACCCATTCAAAAATATGGAGGTAATTTTCTTGGAAGGGTCAAATTTATTTCTTTATTACACCAAAGATTATAAATAGACAAGTCCTCATTATAGGAGTTTCATGTATATTAATTTTTATATATTCTATATGCTACTTTTGTATTAATATTTCCTTTTTTTCTGTTGGTATTGTTTTTTATCTTCTTTGTTTTATAGGCCTAAAACAAATTAAAAAAAATAAATAATAAAAGGAGAGGTTTGTGAATACGTTTTCTTTCATTTGCATTTATTCCACTTGCTCTTTTCAAATCTCACTTTATGAGATGTCACAGCCTCCCTCAGCTCCTGAATGTCTTCCTCTTTCTTCTGGATTTTTTGGTTAAGTTTTATCTGTGTCTCCCCCAAATGTTTCTGCAGGAAACACAAAAACTTCAGGTTCAGGTTTTCCTCGGGATGCAGTAAATCATCAAACTCTTCCATATTTATTAATGTCCTAACCAGTCTAACAGCACTAATGTATTTATGACTTTCTTGTTTTTCACTGTAAAGACAATAACACTCACAGACCCCAAACTTTTAAAAATGATACTGAATATCTCCCACTCATACAATTACACAGACACCCAGCCGATAGATGTCACTAAAATGAGCTAATTTATGTTTCTGCTGATAACTTGTTTTTAATCAAGTGCCCATGATTATGATCATATGGATTTCCATTGCCTTGGAAACTTACCTGTTTCTCTGTCCTCGCTGCTGCAGTTGATACAGTGTCATGATTTTTGTGTTCATCCACCAAACACAGCATACAGATGCACCGCTGGTCAGAACAACAATACATTTCCAGCATTTTATTATGCCAAGGGCAGATCATCTCCTGCAGGCGTCCAGTGGCGTCCATCAGATTGTGTCCTTTACCTCTGAAGAGATTCTCGTGCTGTTCAAGGTGATTTTGACAGTAAGAGCTTCGACACTCCAGACATGATTTCACTGCTTTCTGTTTACTTTCAGTGCAGGAGTCACACTGAACATCTCCAGATCCAGTGTGAACAGAAGCAGGAGGATCAGCAGGAGTAGCAGGAACAGGAGCAGCTTGGAGTCTCGTCTTTTTCAGTTTCTCCACCATTTCAGCAACCACCATGTTCTTAGCTAAACCAGGTCTTGGACTGAAGGTCTGTTTGCATAAAGGACATCTGTAGTTTGCCTTCTGATCATCCTGATCCCAAACGTCTGTAATGCATTTCTTACAGTAATTGTGTCCACAGGGAATCATCACTGGATCCTGCAGTAGATCCAGACACACTGGACAAATGAACTGGTCCTGATCCACTGAAATATTGGCTTCTGCCATTACATGAACATACAGAGAGATGATACACACTGCAGCTCAACAGTTCATTTCCTCCTTACGGGAGGGTTTATATATCCTCTCGATTACATTCTTGAGAAACAGGTATTATATAGGGTGTGATTTACTGTAAGGGTACTGTAGTGTTTTTAATAATAGGTGTGGCAGTATATGGATTGTCAAAAAAAGGTACAAAAGCTGTCACTGTGGTACCCTTTAAACAGGTACACCTTATATTAAATTATAAAGGATGCATTGTAATACAGTATCTTAAAGGTATATATTAGTAAAAATTCTGATCATGATTAACTTAAATAGATTTTTCTGCAGGATGCACTGTTAGCACTATGAAATGACCAACGAACTCATGATATATGAAATACAGATTTCAATAAATTACAACACCACTTCTATAAGAACTAAACCTTTCCAACACCAACAAGCACTATTTGGAAATATAATCATCTCTCCTAGAGCTAAATCAACCAAATTAGTTTCTACTAGTAGCAAAAGCACTGGACTTTCTGATGAGTTAGGAATGTGGTTTGATGAGATCCAGAACAGGTTAAAGAATGTTCCAGTGCTGCAGGCAAGCAACATAAAATCAATTCCTTGGAACAAACACCCAAGCCATCAAAAGGTGCTCATTGTTTCCACTGACTTTAAGTTTCTGAGGAACATATTTTTCATTTCCAGTGAAAAAGTTTTAGCATTTTTTTAATGTGACTACACAGTAAACTAAAGCTGGAATGAAGTCAAAACATCTGTCTTGTTCTCCTCAGTGTTCTGAGATCATTAAAACAAGAAATGCTAAATGTATTAAACCTACATGACCCAATATATTTTAGATACCCATAAAGGACATGATAATAACTTTTCTGCAACATTATAAAAACACATTTGGTTAAAAATAGGATAAAATGCTACCATTATGTTTTTAGTTGTTCTTCAAAATTGAATGCTGTCATTAAAAGCACCTCACCATCCAAACTTGAAACAAAAGATGAGAGTATTTTATCTTGGGCAGATTTATTTTTATTTTTTTCCCCACTTGTTTTAAGCACCGGTTCTGCTTATATAGATTTGCTTATCAAGTAAACTGATCATGTTTTCTTTAGGTTTTAAAATAGCACGTACTTTTGAAAGAGATTTAACAAACGTAATTGAATTACGAGACAACAAGACTCTTTTAACAAAGTAATAACGTTTATAATAACTGTAATAACGTTTATAAAGCAGGCTATTATGCATTGTGTTCAATATATGGGATATATAGCTGAAAGCGTCCTGGTGGTGACACACAAGATCTGAGCTAGACTGAAGACAATACACTTCTTTTGCTTTATTCATTAATAAATCATTTGAAGTGCAGGTACTAGGATATGATATACTCAGATATAAAAATAAAAGTCCACTAAACAGCACACAAAATATAAACAACAACAACAGTCTTATAAATGTATTTCTTTAACAACATGAGAATCAGATTTGAAAGTTACTATAGACAGTCATTCACCAAAAGCAATCAAAAGTTTCAACAAATTCCAACAAAAGACATAAATCACAGTTTTGATTATCAGTTTCTCCTCATTCATTACAAACATCTTTTGATTAATTTGTTAAAACCATAAACACACCGGAGATATTAGCTGTTAAGTAATTAGAAATTAAGCAACATATATAATTTTTCTGTTTCACAATGTTTAGATGTGATATGGCAATATTTTTTACATTGTTAGACAAAATTTTGCTGTTGAGTTGTAACCTAATCCAATCCCTGGATACAGCGGCTGAGTGAATGTGGTCTGGACTCTGTGGATGAGACTCATTGTGTCAGAAATACTTAAAAAAGACAAAATCCCAGCGCTGCAATCCACATACACTCCTATTCTGCTGCTGGACGCTACAGGGAGTTTAGTCTCGATGTTATTGTGCCAGAATGAGCAACTGGAGCTACAGCAGTACAATCTCCAGGACTGATCATTACATCCAAATCTACTCTCATTACTCATTCCCTTCCTCATGAGGCTCTTATATGCCACTGATATATATACCTCACCGCTCCACTCCACCTCCCAGTAACAGCGTCCAGTCACACTCTCTGAACACAACGCCTCCATCCAGTATTCAAATCTGTCTAGATGATCAGGATAACTGTAATAATAGCTGGATGAAGTGATCACTGTGTTACCCTCTGACATGCATAGATATGAATTCACCGTGTTTGGATCCAAAGTGAATGGATGGAAATCTGATGAAAATAAACACATTATAAACTACATTTAAATAATGAAGTATTACGTTCAGTAACATAATAAATTATTTGAAAATTTTAGTAAGATAATAAAGATTTAGGAGAGTGTTTTAGTGCATCACTCATTTAAGGGGTATTCCAGAAAGCATTAAAAATAAACCTTTGATAAAACCAATTCACTTGGCCTACATGCATTTATCAGTTCTAGACAACTGATTTGGAATTTGTTCAATTCACACCAAATTGGTAACCCAAAGTTTGGCAGTCCTATTGTGTGCACATACACTGACATAAACACTCAAGTTGTTTTGCTGAATGGAAAGGCCATACTGCTCTCTGCTCTTCGACAAATCCTAGGCATACTCATCTTTTTATTATCTGTGGCTATTATGTAAGGGGCCGTTTGCATGTCCCACTCAAGTTCATTATTTGAAATGTAGACACGCGGCAAGCACAATCATAATAGAAGCATTGAATATATATAATAGAGGCACTCCTATTCTCTAGGCACTTCTATGATGCAGCACGATGAAAACATTTAAACTTTTCAGAATACTGCAAGTGCACTCAAGGTCATATGACAAAAACCATCCAATCAGTTTCACCCTTTCCATAACAATTAAACTGACTTGTGTCCAATTGCTATGGTTCTGGAACAACCCCTAGTAAGATCATCATATTTAATTATATATCTAAATGATTATCAGTGTTTGTGTATGTTTTTAGAGTAACTCACATTGTAGGAAATCCTCTCTGGTCTCATATTCAGGAGCAATAATGACCTGGATGGTTTTCACTACAGACACCAAAACACATCTGCAGATTAATTCTCATGTCAAGAGGAAATTAAATTTAAAGAATGAGAATAAATTAATCCCTAGAAATTTACCTGTTTCAGTTATCTTTTCTGTCTCCTCTTTGCAGAACTGCTGCAGTTTGTCTCTGAGTTGAGAGACAGATTTCACCACATCATTGAATGTCAAATGAGAACTGACACTGTAGGCATCTATAGATCCAGAGAGAGAGACGGTGGCAGACGACAAACTCTACAGACACAAGAACAAACACAAACTTCCTGTAATCACAAAAGCCTGTTGAAGTCCTCAGTCCTCAGTGTCTGAGAAGATCTGTGTTACCTGGAGGAAATGAAAATGATCCTGTGTTTCTGAAAGCTGCTTCAGCTCAGCGTCTCTCCTCCTCAGCTCATTGATCTCTTGCTCCAGTCTCTGCAGTTTCATTTCAGCTCGACTCACTGCAGCTCTTTCCTGATCTCTGATCAGCTGCGTCACGTCAGAGCGACATTTCTCAATGGAGCGGATGAGTTCAGTGAAGATCCTCTCACTGTCCTCCACTGCTGTCTGTGCAGAGCGCTGTTATAGGACACGCATCACAATCAGCTCATGATTGTTTCTTTCTGTCCAATAATCCTCACAGAATGGATGGTAAATGCTGATATAACTATGTACACTAATTTCATTAAAATCTCTGCCAGTGACAGTCCTCCCTGTACGCAAGTTGCCCTTATTCTAAAATATGATTTCCAAGCTCATTCATTTATAGGGGAGACTGAACTCCATCGACACATTAAAAAAAGCTCAACTCAATAATACTCTCATTGGAAGTTTGCCATTTTATTGTTCAGTTCAAAGTGGGAAAAGAAAGTAGAAGATTAAGATTACTCACGATAATAATTTTAAGGCAAGTAACAATGGCAGTAGATGGGAATAACAGCAGAAATTTAATACTGAATATTACATTTCATCACGGGGCAACTTTGTTTTTGGTAGAAGATGTACTTTTCCAGTAGAAGATGACTGTCAATCCTTGTTTATTCTGGGGATTATGTTTTAATGTGTTCATGCAATACATGTGAGTACTGATTAATATAATGTATGCCATGCGTTTTATTGGTAATTTCCAATGTTTATTTTGGTTGGGTTTTACAGTTTATGTTAGCCGAAATAATCTGCCGAATCATCACTAGCTATGCTAGTGTTACATCCAAATACAACGAGAGTGTTTGTTTAAATAATTGCTTGCAGCACTGTATTATTTGATGCACTACTGTATTTTTATTCACTTCAGTGTTATTACAGTTACCACGGATAATTCCCAGCCTGAGGACACAAACAACTCCAAATAGAAAGTCATGTGTTGTCATCTCGAGCCTACGGTAATTACGACATTTTTGGACTGTTTCATAAAATAAATCAATTTGTGCTATGAAAACCATGTAAAGCAATATAAAATAAAAATGTCATTGTATTTACACAAAATATGAATAAATTAGTCTGTGAATAAATGTATGAAAAGATAAGCATGGCTCAAACTTCATATGTTTGATAGAAGTCTAGGGGCCTCATTTATAAAATGTTGGGCAGAAACCATCCTAAATTTGATCTTACGATCATTTCTCAGATATGCGTACGTGTGATTCATAGAATGAATGTACGAACAGAAATCAGATCACACGTACGCTCTCTTTCAGATGTGAAATCTAATAATCACAAATGATCTTAAACTTGCGTGCAATTGAATGGTTTCAGCTCTCTGCCTTGTAAACGACTCCTAATTAATGTCATTAACATATAAAATATCACCAATCATCATAATTTAGAACAGCGAGCTGCAAGAACAGCTTACATTTTCAAAAACCTGCAATACTCCGAACAGAGCAGGCCCAAGGCATAAGCGAACTAAGCGGCTGCTTAGGGCCCACGTGGCCACCAGAGGGCCCCCAAGAGTAGTCTACATGAAATGACCGTTTATTTTATTTTATTTTATATTCGTGATATATGTCAATGGACAGTGGTAATTATACAAAAGTGCAATATTAAATAATTAAATATTCTATACATATTTTATTATTTCCATAGGACGTGTCATGCAGGCACAATAATGAGCATGTTGATAATATGCGCCGGACGCTGCCATGTGGATCTGTTCGATTAACATCACGTAAATTCACCTATTTCTCCCAAAATACATGAAAGTAAGAGGTCAGTTAGCTGGGAGAAAAACAGAGTAAACTTTATAGTAACCTACACAATGTGTATTTGATAGGAATAAAACATGTCCTCCATTAATTGAAAGGATTATTATTGCCGCTTTCCATAGAAATCAGCGTGTAGCCTATTTAACAAACTAAATGTCTTTTTTTTTTACTTAACTGAAGTGTATTTAAATGTCTGAAACCTAAAATAAACTGTATTTGGTTGAAAACACTGAACAGTTATGAAATATGAAAAGCGCAGAGCTCTCTTTCTTTTTATTTTCTTCTGAGCTCGTCTCTCTCTGTCTCAGCGCCAGCCAAAGCGCGGCGCGTCAAAGGGTTCAAATCAATCGTGTTTTGGGGGTGGAGGACAAATTCAACATGAGGGTTTTGTGGCACAAATCAGAGGTGCGTTTCTCAAAACCATTGTTAGCTAACTATGATCGCTATTTCCATTGAACTCTCTTTGTAACGACAGAACTTGCGACCATAGTTGCTTTTGGGAAATGCACCCCTGGTCAGATCAGTAAAAATAACTTTCCTGGGTATATTTTGTAATAAAAATAAGCTTCTGTTTCATAAACTGATAACAGCTTAACATTATTTACCCCAGCCTACATTTGCCATCTTTGCTATTATATTCCAATATCATTATGCCTCAATTAGCTAGATAAATTAAGAGTTGTTGTTTTATATGTATAGATGCTCTCTGTTGTGTTTAATATTTATTATAAAAAAGTATGACTTGTAATAAAAGTACAACTTTGATTAATATTTATGTTGTTAAAATAACATTCTGTTCTGTAAATGCATTTTTGCTGGTTTATGTAGCTACTTTTCAGCACATTAAGTATGACACTTAATACTTTAACCCCAGGTTTCTTGTTTCACAGACAAGGCTTAAATCTGAGCTATTTCAACTGAAAGAAACTTGCACTGACTGATCTTAAAACATGTCAGTGCCTTTGTTTTGTCTTAAGATGAACACCAGTACCTAATGCTTTTTTCTAAGCATGTTTATAAAAATCACTTAAATGTCCTAATTGAACTATGGCTTAATTCTGGCTTAGTCTAAGCCCTGTCTGTGAAACCGGGCCTAAGACTTTGAATGTTAAAGTTAAAATTAACACCTGACCACTGTTGTAAGTTTGCAACTGTTACAATTAAAAATCACAGAAGGGTAAAAACATGCAGGCAGACAATGGTATGATTTAAGCAACACAGCTACAACAAACAAAACTGATTATGGGTGTGTTAGATTTATAGTGTGTGAATAATCAAGCTTTGACAATAACCAGTCATATTGGCGGCACCGAGGGGCCCCCAAATAAAATTCTGCTTAGGGCCCCATAAAGGCTTGGGCCGGCCCTGACTCCGACAATAAAAAGTGCGTACGTCTGCTCAGACCCTGACGTGACGCTAAGCACTTTTCCACGTCAAAGACAGTTTTTATAAATATGAGCGCTGGCGTGGATTTAAGTGTACCAGGGCCATGCAGAGACCTTTGGAGGGGCAGGTGCTCAAAGTATAAAAGGGACACATGGAACACAGCTTTTAATAGGGCTGTGCTCCTTGCTGATATGTGTATCGAAATGGATGCTTCTGTATTGATACAGCAACAAATGCCATGACGCAGGTTTGAAAAAGAAACAGAACAGAAAAGACCATTTTAAGTTTAAATGTTAAAGACATTTTTTGCACCTATTAATTACTCTGGAATTATATTATTATTATTATTATTATTGTTGTTGTTGTTGTTGTTGTTGTTGTTGTTGAGTTTACAGGGTATGGTGGTTTTGCTGTTGTAAACACTACTGTTGTTGTTGTAGAAAAAAAATATTCCTGTCTTATTTAAAATAGAATTCTATTCTAATCCTGTTATGAATTTATTCATTTTTTGAATGATAATGATTATAAAACAGGATTGATAAATATAATTCAGAGGACGAGAAAATCAGTATAAGCCTGTTTTACCAGTGTTGTGATAATTATTTTTAAGGCACTCTACGTTTTTTTAAATAAATACTGTAATAATAATAGTTCAAAGCATGAATAGTTTCAAGTCAAGTCAAGTTGAGCTTTATTGTCATTCTGCTACATGTGGGGACATACAGTGGAACGAGATATCGTGCCTCACAGGACCACGGTGCTACATAAATACAGACATACAACACTATAAACCTATACTCAAACTAACCTACTGACAGATTTTGACTAAGTATACTATATATAAATGTTTACCCTATACAAATAAAGATAAAAGATAAAAAATACAAACTATACAAACTATACGAATGCTTCACATAAATACTGTACATGTGCAGAGAGAAACATTGTGAGTCAAGCAGCTGGCTGGGGAACAGTACAAGATGATTTGTAGTGCATGAGCATGTAAACATACATATATTGCGGAGTCTTTTGTGGGATTATGTACACACGGCAGTGTGAGGAAAAGTGTCTAGTGCGCATAGAGGAGAGTGTGTTACTACAGGTGGTTTTGTACAGGCCCACTCACCTGTGTGTAGCACACTTGAATTGCACAGAGAACAAAAAAACAAAAAAAGTTCACAGTTTTTCTTTGGTGTGGTAAGGTTGGGGGGGGGGTGTTTGGAGAGGGAGGGGGGGTGAGATGGTCCATGTTTCAGGAGGTAGGGGTTTGCGTGGGGTTTCAGAGGGGGGCGGGGTAATTTGAGTTCAGGGCTCTCACAGCCTGGGGGAAAAAGCTGTTGAGCAGTCTGGCGGAGCGGGCTCTGATGCTCCGGTACCGTCTTCCTGATGGTAGGAGCTGGAAGAGACTGTGGGAGGGGTGGGTGGGGTCCTTCATGATGCTGTTGGTTTTGCTGGAGCATCGTGCAAGGAAAATGTCCAGGATGGATGGGAGAGGGGCACCGATGATCTTTGCAGCTGTGTTCACTGTCCGCTGGAGGGTCTTGCGGTCAGCAGCACTGCAGTTCCCGTACCAGACAGTGATGCAGCTGGTCAGCACACTCTCAATGGTGCCCCTGTAGAATGTGGTGAGGATGGGTGGAGGGAGACTTGCTCTTTTCAGCCGGCGGAGAAAGTGTAGGCGCTGTTGTGCCTTCTTGGAGAGTGACATGGTGTTGGTGGTCCAGGTGAGATCCTCCGTGATGTGCACCCCCAGGAATTTAGTGCTGCTGACTTTCTCCACAGTCGAGCTGTCGATGGTCAGTGGGGGGTGGTCAATGGAGTTCCTGCAGGTGTGTCATTCTGCATTTCAAACTGTGAATAAAAGTGGTTGAGTGTATCGGGGAGGGATGGATCATCATCACAGGCCTGTGGCGGGGGCTTGTAGTCAGTGATGGTCTGAATGGCTTGCCACAGGCTCCGTGTGTCTCTGCTGTCCGTGAAGTGATTGTTAATTTTTTGAGCATATGACCGTTTTGCATTTTTGATGCCACAGGACAGATTGGCTCTTGCTGTTTTGAGGGCTACTTTATCTCCTGATCTGAATGCTTCATCTCTGGTCTTTAGCAGCCCACGAACCTCTGCTGTCATCCACGGCTTTTGGTTTGCACGTGTGGTGATGGTCTTGGTGACTGTCACATCATCCATGCACTTTTTGATGTAAGCAGTCACAGTTTCAGTGTACTCCTGCAGGCCTGTGTGGTTGTTGTAGGTGGCCGCCTCTTTAAACATGTTCTAGTCTGTGCACTGAAAGCAGTCCTGCAGTGTTGAGGTAGCATTCTCTGGCCAAATTGTGATGAGTTTTTGAACCGGTTTGGCGAGTTTCAGAAGTGGTCTATATGCTGGGATTAGCATAACAGAGATGTGGTCTGAGTACCCGAGGTGGGGGCGGGGTACAGCTTTGTAAGCATTCTTTTCTGTTGTATAAACAAAGTCCAGTGTGTTGCAAAGTTTACATGTTGGTAGAACTTTGGCAAAACTGTCTTTAAATTTATGTGGTTGAAGTCACCGGCTATGATGAAAAAGCCGTCGAGGTTATTTGTTTGTTGTTCACTGATGGCGCTATACAGTTCACGAAGCGCGTCCTTAGCGTTTGCACACGGTGGAATGTAAACTGCGCCAATAACAATGGCCGTGAACTCCCGCGGCAGATAGAACGGTCGGCACTTCACAAACATAAACTCCACTAACGGTGAACAGTGTTTTGATACTACCGCAGCATTGTTACACCATGCTTTGTTAATATAAACACACAAGCCACCACCGCGTGACTTACCAGAAAGTGTTGTATCTCGGTCTGCTCGATAGCAGGTTAGCCTGTTCAACTGAATGGCGGAGTCCGGGATGTTGTTGTTTAGCCATGTTTCAGTGAAAACAAACACACAACAATCCCTTGCCTCATGCTGTGTAGACCGACTGAGTTGAATTAAGTCCAGTTTATTTTCCAGAGAGCGAACACGTTTGAGAGCATGAGTGTTGAGAGAGCCGGTCTTGTGGGATTAGCTCTTAGCCTAGCTCGTATACCTCCGCACTTACCGCGCTTCCGTCCTCTCTCACACCGCTTGCGACACCGCCTTAGTGCGGGTAGTGTCAGTAGGCGAGGCCGCGGTCTCGAGGTTCGGCTTCCGAAGTAAACAAAGGCCTTGTAGCTTCTAAGCAGCCTCCGGCGAGAGTTGGTGTTTGTATGCGTTGCCGATATCCAAAAGGCTTTGGCGATCATAGATGTGTTCCTTATGAATTGGCGGTAAATCGACAATATTTTGAGAAGAACAAACAACATTAAACGACATAAAAGCACCGTCTTTGGGACCCGGAGCAGCGTTCGATCGCGCTGCCATCTTCTATTTTTTTTTTTAGTTTTTAGTCAGATAACATAAAAAAGACAAGACACATCGACGCGCTTTAAACTTTTCCCAATTAAACGGCAAAAACGAAAGAGAACAAGCACCTTTGTTTTTATTGCTGTGTGTAGAACTATGTTAGCTGCATTTTGTATTTAATATTAATTTTAATAAAATGTAAATTCGTCCCCCGCACTTTATTCAAGCTCGAGCATGTGTTTTCACATAGAGGTTTATAGATTTAAATCTAGATTTAAATTAAAAGAGACATGACCTGACGTTTTATTCGTATCCAAAATGAGGAGATATTAATATCAGGAGAGCTGAACACTCTTGTGCAGTGCATGTTTCATTCATACTCGAAGCCAGAGGGCGCTCTCGCAGAAACTTATGACGTATGGACAAACTCACACGGTTATCGCTGTAGCTGAGCTGAATAAAAAGCAGAAACGTTTTTACTGATGAAACGTTAAGACAATAAACACACGATTGCGAAAATATATGGTTTATGTGTGTTTTTCAAGTTATCTTCAGGTAATAAATAAATAAACTATATGAAAAATGCAGTACTGATTGACATATCATTTAGTATAGAAACTATAAAATATATTTCCTGAATTATTCTGTGATAAAAATGGGAAAAGGGTGTTCGTAGTAGCCTTTATAAACCAATCATAAAATTGTCATTAGGAAAACATTGAACAAAAATATTGCTTTTATATTTTATTTTATATTATTGCTAACCGTGCTTCCACAGGCTACTCACAGCAATATAAACAACAGCTGTGCATGATCTCTTCACGCCGTTCTCGTAAAATAATAATAATTCAATAATATAAGTTTACAAGCACACCGCTCCGCTGAGAACTCCACTTACCGCAGCCGTGCCTGCGGACGTTATTGAAGGCATCCTAAAGCCTTGTCTGAATGTGAGAGATCTCCCGAATGAGATCGTCAGGTGAAAGGTCATCATGTGGATAATTTAATTTATGGCTAAACTATTATTAATTAATTTTACTAATAGTTAGATTGGGCAGGCCTTCACAAAAGGGCGTTTAATAAAAAAAAAAATAATAATTGCCTTGACAAAAGGGCACTTTGGGCATCAAGGGGAAAAGGGGCAGATGCTCAAGCGCACCCCCCTCTCCCCCCTCTCTGCACATGCCTGAAATGTACGCTCACTCTAAGATCAAATCTGAGCATACGCACGCTTTATAAATGAGGCCCCCAGTCTGAAGACATCTACATGTCATTATTTAGTTATAGTCATAGCGAAACCAGCTGGCAGCATGAACCTGGCTACTTTTGTACCTGTGGTACGTGGTGCAACAATTATATTTTCATGCTTGTTTGATGTTTCAAACATCAGAATGAATAATTTATGGCAGGGTTTGTGAATAAGTTTTCTTTCATTTGCATTTATTCCACTTGCTCTTTTCAAATCTCACCTTATGAGATGTCACAGCCTCCCTCAGCTCCTGAATATCTTCCTCTTTCTTCTGGATTTTCTGGTTAAGTTTTATCTGCGTCTCCCCCAAATGTTTCTGCATGAAACACAAAAACTTGAGGTTCAGGTTTTCCTCAGGATGTATTAAATCACCAGACTCTGTCCTAACCACTAATATGTTCATTATGACTTTGTCTTTTTCACTGTAAAGACAATAAATCTCAAAAACCCCAGATTTTTTGAGATGATCCTGAATATCTCCCACTCATACAAGTACACAGACACCCAGCCGATAGATGTCACTAAAATGAGCTAATTTATGTTTCTGCTGATAACTCAGGAACTGCATTAGTCAATCTGTTTTTAATCAAGTGCCCATGATTATGATCATATGGATTTCCATTGCCTTGGAAACTTACCTGTTTCTCTGTCCTCGCTGCTGCAGTTGATACAGTGTCATGATTTTTGTGTTCATCCACTAAACACAGCATACAGATGCACCGCTGGTCGGTACGGCAGTAAATTTCCAGCATTTTATTATGCCGAGGGCAGATCATCTCCTGCATTCGTCCAGTGGCAGCCATCAGATTGTGTCCTTTACCTCTGAAGAGATTCTCGTGCTGTTCAAGGTGATTTTGACAGTAAGAGCTTCGACACTCCAGACATGATTTCACTGCTTTCTGTTTACTTTCAGTGCAGGAGTCACACTGAACATCTCCAGATCCAGTGTGATGAACTGCAGGAGCAGCAGCTTTGAGTCTCGTCTTCTTCAGTTTCTCCACCATTTCAGCAATCACCACATTCTTACCTAAAACAGGTCTTGGTGTGAAGGTCTGTGTGCATAAAGGACATCTGTAGATTCCCTTCTGATCATCCTGATCCCAGACATCTGTGATGCATTTCTTACAGTAATTGTGCCCACAGGGAATCGTCACTGGATCCTGCAGTAGATCCAAACACACTGGACAAATGAACTGGTCCTGATCCACTGATATATTAGTTTCTGCCATTTCACTGTAAATGAACACACAGACAGAGAGATGATACACACTGCAACTCGACAGTTCATTTCCTCCTTACAGGAGGGTTTATATAACTTCCTGATTACATTCTTGCGAAACAGGTTTTTCTATAGGGTGTGACTTACTGTAAAAGTGTTTTTTATAATAATAGGTGTTGCAATATATGCACTGTGGGGGGGGGGGGGGGCTTGGGGGGGCTTAATGTAAATGAATGAATGAATGAACGAACAAAAAAAAAGATCCTATGTACATACACATGAGTAAATATATAAAAATAAATAAAATATAAAAAGATTTTTACATACATTTTTTATCAATTGTCACTGCTATAATAAGAATTTGGTAATAATTTTATTTTATTTGTTTTTATGTAATGACGCATGCCACTTAAAAAGTGTGTTATATTGCAAACATTTATTTGCCTCGTTATATAGCGTGCTATTTGCGTATATATGAATGCATATGCAAGAAACAAATGCGATTAACTATTATTATTCTTTATGACCTGGATCTTCATGCAGTCAGTGCAATGTGAATTTAACAGCTTTATTTTGCCAACTGGCAGCTTTATTCTTAACCCTGTGGGAGTCTCGACAGTTTACGGTTTGCATCCATTTTACACACGAATTAAAAGCCGGTGTTCTGAAATTTTCGGTGTCTGAGATTTTCGGTGACGCTGGGCGGAGCATACAAGAATATTCATGAGTTTCCTGTTTCGCGTTAAAGCGCCACTGAAAATACTCTGTTTTCAGAATAGGAAATGCTTCAAAGTGTGATGAAGTTCAGCAGGTATTTAGGCTACTGTTAATTTAGGCACAATAGTTTGTAGATTGTGTCGTATGTTATGTTTAATTATTACAGCTATTCATTTGTTGATGTGCCTGAGGATACACTCCAAATTACTGAGCCAACAAACATTTTTGTTTATGTGCCTAATTTATTTTGACAATCTTTAAAACTGTTAATAACTGATATAAATGTATCTTTGCTGTTGTTGACATAATAAAGTTTCAGTTGTGATCATTCTGTGGTGTTTCTTATTGTTTGCTCAGTTGGTAGCTTATATAACATCAACCCAAATTTAGTAATAAATTATGTTTTTGTAATATATTTAAATTGTAATATAAACATTCTTAACACAGTGTTCCAAATGGTTAGAAACATGGTGTGATGATAAAAGATAAAGTCATTATGTGGCTATTTAGCATTTATGAATACAATAAAGACAGCAGGTTATTTTTGGTGCTAGTTTTAATCGCAAATGTGTGTATAGAGAAGACAACATAACCTAACCCTTTAATCGCCGACGGACCACATTTTCTATCCCCCCCCCCTGCCCTCTATTTCTATTCTATTCTATTCTATTGACTGAATGGCTAGATGACAGAGCCCAGTGGTGCACAATAACATGTAATGACCAATTATATATAAGACTCATTTATTACATTTTGCACTGTTGTGTTGAAGATGGATGAGGCTAAATTCAAAGCACTGACAGACTTTAAAAGATTTGGAAAGATACCTCAGGGTCTTTCCAGACATGACAAATTCATATTTCTAAGAAGGGCTAAAAGCTTCATTTTTGAAAGTAAGTAATGTAAAATGTACACCTGGATTTAGTGGCTTCACTGGTTGTTTATAATGATTTTTATACTTTTTAGATGAAGCTTTGTATTATATTAAAAAGGAAGGTACTTTGGCAAAAGTGGTCAGCACGAAAGAAAGTGCCCAAGAAATTTTTGAAGAGCTCCACAGCAGCCCAATAGGTGCTCACTGTGGCATTCAAAAAAACCCTGGATACCATAAGCAAGCGCTTTTATTGGAGTTTAATATGTGAATCCTTCGTCATGTTTTCATACATCTATTATTCCATCAAAACTGATTTTGATAATATATTTTAGGTCAAACACTGTGCTGCTTGTCAAAAAAAAAGCAATGTTCTCTGAAGAACCCAACAGAATATACCCCTATCGTGGTAATTCGTGTTTTTATGAAAAACACAACAAATATTTTTGTTACAGCAATTTTATATATTAAACATGAATGTTTATTAGGTGGCACAGCCTTGGGATATTGTGGGGATGGATTTAGTGGGAAAGCTCACACCAACGAAAGAAGGCTACCAGTACATCTGTGTGATGGTAGATTACTTCACAAAGTGGTGTGAGGCTTTCCCACTGAAAACCAAAAGCGCAGAGGAGGTAGACACTTGGGTATGTTAGATTATTATTATTATTTATATTATTATATATAAACACTACAGTGTATTTTAAAGCTGCACTACCATATTCATTCATGTGTTGTAAATCTTATGTTGTTTAGATTGCATGTGACTCTTGCAACGGCTGGTACCACTGGGACTGCATAAACAGGCCAAGTCTGGAGTCCTAATGACAGGCAGGCAAATCAATTGCTGTAATCATGAACTCAAACATAACATATACAATCTACAAACTATTGTGCTCAGATGAACAAAACTTCAAAAGCTAAAATAAAAAAAAAAGCTAAATGAGCTACATCGCCACTGTCGCTGAAACATAATTACATTACGTAAAACTTTCTGTGCGGTGATGATCCTAGAGTGCACTGATATTTTCAGTGGCGCTTTAACGCGAAACAGGAAACTCATGAATATTCATGTATGCTCCGCCCAGCGTCACCGAAAATCTCAGACACCGAATATTTCAGAACACCGGACGAAATGCATTCAAAGCCACCGTACTGCATATTAATGTGTGAGGCGCGTGCACGCGAGGGGGGTAAGATTTTCACGGGGGGTCGGATCTCGTTACAACACCTGGACTGGACTGTGGTACCATTTAAAATACGGCAACACAATTAATCAAAATCGGATCGTGATTAAATCGCAATTAAATCATTTAGTGCGATTATGAAATCGCGAAAGCTGTTTTGTGCGGTCATATACAGGGCTAGCATTGTTAAAGTCAGCAAAACCGAAACCAACATATTAAACATCTCTAAAGCACTTCTAAAACAGCACCAAAAACAGAATAAACCCTTAAACAAAGAGCCAAATACAGTCAGCTGTGAACTCACAGGTTGATTTTAGAGTCTGAACTTACCTGTATCTGAAAAAAATAAAAAAAAATCACCACAAACACCACGTTCTGCAATTTTGTTTTCTGCGCCTGTTGATATTTGATTAACTCTTCAGTTGAATGAAGGACAAATGAGCCATCGATTAATCTTACTGCGGTCAAGCCAGCCGCCACTCCGAAATGCACGGTCAATCTAGCCGCAGCGCTGTTTTGTTGTGCGCGCATATACAGTGCATTACGGCGATCTTCCGCCGGTCTTTCGCCTGCGTTCACTAAGCCATTTTTTTTTTTTTTTTTTTACTGCTTAACTTATACATACAAACAAGAACAGGGAAATAAGAGTAAGGGTAATATATATTAAGCAAATTAACTATACTAATTAATAAAGTAATATCAGATTAACTGTCTGTAATATTATTATGATAATCTCTAAAAAAAAAAAAATTAAATAGGCCTTATAAAATTAAATTGTCTAAAATTGTTAAGTAACAGCCTAATAATTAAGGTTCAAACTAAATGATATCAAAATAACTGATGTTGAATTACAAAATAAAAGCCCTCCAAAATCTCATATAAAGGTTATTTTGCTGGGCATTTCAGATAGCTCTAAAAAGGAAAGTCCCTGTTACCACAGACTAGTTTCACTTCAGATTGATAGTAGACCTTCTCAGGTTGTCACTCACCAAGAATCAGGCAAGTCTGATGTTGCATTACAAAATAAAAGCCCTCCAAAATCTCACATCCAAGCTGTTTTGCTTGGCATTTCAGATAGCTCTAAAAAGGAAAGTCCCTGTTATCACAGACTAGTTTCACTTCAGATTGATAGTAGACCTTCTCAGGTTGTCACTCACCAAGAATCAGGCAAGTCTGATGTTGCATTACAAAATAAAAGCCCTCCAAAATCTCATATAAAGGTTATTTTGCTGGGCATTTCAGATAGCTCTAAAAAGGAAAGTCCCTGTTACCACAGACTAGTTTCACTTCAGATTGATAGTAGACCTTCTCAGGTTGTCACTCACCCAAAGTCAGGTAAGTCTGATGTTGCATTACAAAGTAAAAGCCCCCCAAAATCTCATATCCAACCTGTTTTGCTTGGCATTTCAGATAGCTTTAAAAAGGAAAGTCCCTGTTACCACAGACTAGTTTCACTACAGATTGATAGTAGACCTTCTCAGGTTGTCACTCACCAAGAATCAGGCAAGTCTGATGTTGCATTACAAAATAAAAGCCCTCCAAAATCTCATATAAAGGTTATTTTGCTGGGCATTTCAGATAGCTCTAAAAAGGAAAGTCCCTGTTACCACAGACTAGTTTCACTTCAGATTGATAGTAGACCTTCTCAGGTTGTCACTCACCCAAAGTCAGGTAAGTCTGATGTTGCATTACAAAATAAAAGCCCCCCAAAATCTCATATCCAACCTGTTTTGCTTGGCATTTCAGATAGCTTTAAAAAGGAAAGTCCCTGTTACCACAGACTAGTTTCACTTCAGATTGATAGTAGACCTTCTCAGGTTGTCACTCACCCAAAGTCAGGTAAGTCTGATGTTGCATTACAAAATAAAAGCCCCCCAAAATCTCATATCCAACCTGTTTTGCTTGGCATTTCAGATAGCTTTAAAAAGGAAAGTCCCTGTTACCACAGACTAGTTTCACTTCAGATTGATAGTAGACCTTCTCAGGTTGTCACTCACCAAGAATCAGGCAAGTCTGATGTTGCATTACAAAATAAAAGCCCTCCAAAATATCACATCCAAGCTGTTTTGCTTGGCATTTCAGATAGCTTTAAAAAGGAAAGTCCCTTTTACCACAGACTAGTTTCACTTCAGATTGATAGTAGACCTTCTCAGGTTGTCACTCACCCAAAGTCAGGTAAGTCTGATGTTGCATTACAAAATAAAAGCCCCCCAAAATCTCATATCCAACCTGTTTTGCTTGGCATTTCAGATAGCTTTAAAAAGGAAAGTCCCTGTGACCACAGACTTTTATTTTGTAATGCAACATCAGACTTGCCTGATTCTTGGTGAGTGACAACCTGAGAAGGTCTACTATCAATCTGAAGTGAAACTAGTCTGTGGTAACAGGGACTTTCCTTTTTAGAGCTATCTGAAATGCCAAGCAAAACAGCTTGGATGTGAGATTTTGGAGGGCTTTTATTTTGTAATGCAACATCAGACTTGCCTGTTTCTTGGTGAGTGGCAACCTGAGAAGGTCTACTATCAATCTGAAGTGAAACTAGTCTGTGGTAACAGGGACTTTCCTTTTTAGAGCTATCTGAAATGCCCAGCAAAATAACCTTTATATGAGATTTTGGAGGGCTTTCATTTTGTAATGCAACATCAGACTTGCCTGATTTTTGGTGAGTGACAACCTGAGAAGGTCTACTATCAATCTGAAGTGAAACTAGTCTGTGGTAACAGGGACTTTCCTTTTTAGAGCTATCTGAAATGCCAAGAAAAAACACCCTTTATATGAGATTTTGGAGGGCTTTTATTTTGTAATGCAACATCAGACTTGCCTGTTTCTTGGTGAGTGGCAACCTGAGAAGGTCTACTATCAATCTGAAGTGAAACTAGTCTGTGGTAACAGGGACTTTCCTTTTTAGAGCTATCTGAAATGCCCAGCAAAATAACCTTTATATGAGATTTTGGAGGGCTTTTATTTTGTAATGCAACCTCAGACTTACCTGATTTGGGTGATTGGCAACCTGAGAAGGTCTACTATCAATCTGAAGTGAAACTGGTCTGTGGTAACAGGGACTTTCCTTTTTAGAGCTATCTGAAATGCCCAGCAAAATAACCTTTATATGAGATTTTGGAGGGCTTTTATTTCGTAATGCAACATCAGACTTACCTAAAATGGGGTGAGTGACAACCTGAGAAGGTCTACTATCAATCTGAAGTGAAACTAGTCTGTGGTAACAGGGACTTTCCTTTTTAAAGCTATCTGAAATGCCAAGCAAAACACCCTTTATATGAGATTTTGGAGGGCTTTTATTTTGTAATGCAACATCAGACTTGCCTGTTTCTTGGTGAGTGGCAACCTGAGAAGGTCTACTATCAATCTGAAGTGAAACTAGTCTGTGGTAACAGGGACTTTCCTTTTTAG
>JALXFT010003045.1:0-22613 GCA_023376895.1 Aspiorhynchus laticeps
CCTCTGTACTCATCTTGCTGGATCTGTCTGCTGCCTTTGACACAGTTAACCACCAGATCCTCATGTCCATCCTCAGAAAGATGGGCATCTCAGGAACCGCCCTCCTGTGGTTCGAGTCTTACCTCTCAGATAGGTCCTTCAGGGTGTCTTGGAGGGGTGAGGTTTCAAAGTCACAACTTCTTGCTACTGGAGTTCCTCAAGGCTCAGTGCTCGGACCACTTCTCTTCTCCATCTACATGTCGTCATTAGGATTGGTTATTCAGAAGCATGGCTTTTCCTACCACTGCTATGCTGATGACACTCAACTCTACTTCTCATTCCAACCAGATGATCCGACGGTAACTGATCGCATTGCAGCCTGTCTGAGTGACATTTCTAGCTGGATGATGGACCATCACCTTCAGCTCAATCTTGCTAAGACAGAACTGCTCGTGTTCTCTGCCAACCCATCACTTCACCACAACTTCTCTATACAGCTGGGTTCATCAACCATAACTCCTTCCAGGACTGCCAGGAACCTTGGAGTTGTGATCGATGATCAGTTAAGCTTCACAGACCATATTGCTACAACGGCCCGGTCCTGCAGATTTGCCTTATACAACATTAGGAAGATTAGGCCCTTCCTGCAAGAGCAAGCTGCACAACTCCTTGTCCAAGCTCTTGTTCTCTCCAGACTGGACTATTGTAATGCTCTCTTGGCGGGCCTTCCCGCATGTACTATCAAGCCTCTGCAACTGATCCAGAATGCAGCAGCCAGAGTGGTCTTTAATGAGCCAAAAAAAGCTCACGTTACCCCTCTCTTCATCAGGTTACACTGGCTACCAATAGCCGCTCGCATCAAATTCAAGGTACTGATGTTTGCCTACAAGACCACAACTGCCACTGCACCAATATACCTAAACTCGCTGGTTCAAACTTATGTGCCCTCTAGAAGCTTGCGTTCTGAAAGTGAACGACGTCTTGTGGTGCCATCCCAAAGAGGTACCAAATCACTCTCACGGACCTTTTCCTGGACTGTGCCCAGCTGGTGGAATGACCTCCCGATCTCAATTCGAACAGCTGAGTCTTTAGCCATTTTCAAAAAACATCTAAAGACACATCTTTTTCGCCAGCACCTGACTAACTAATACTAACTTACCTATTCTATTTAAAAAAAAAAAAAAAAAAAAATCCTAGCTACGTGTACTGTGCTAGACTAACTGAGACTTGTCATGACACTTGTATACTGTTGCTCTCTCGATGGTCTGATTGCTTCTATTGTTCTCCTCATTTGTACGTCGCTTTGGATAAAAGCGTCTGCTAAATGATTAAATGTAAATGTAAATGTACCTGTGTTCTGTAATTCTATAACCCTAATTCTTGCCTGTAAATTCCATCCCCCATCTCAAATTATTCACTCTCTCTAGAACTATGTAAATATGTATGCATAATTTTCTATACAGCTGTATATATAGAGTAAATAAGGCACAAATCTGTACATAAATCTTCTGTTCCAGATTCAGACACATTATTATTATTATTATTACTATTAAGGCTTATTTAAATGTTCTGTTCTCATGTCAGATATGTATGTTTATATGTATGTATGTATGTACCAAGAGCTTCTTAAAAACCACAACAAATTCCTCGTGTGTTTGCACACACTTGGCGAATAAAGCTGATTCTGATAACACCAGCTAGTAACATCCTATTCTCCTTGTCATCCAGTGCCATCATTCTCAATCTCCTCCTGCTCACCAGCCAGTAACATCGGCCATCACCTCCTGCTCACCAGCCAGTAACATTGGCCACAATCTCCTCCTGCTCACCAGCCAGTAACATCGGCCACCACCTCCTCCTGCTCACCAGCCAGTAACATCGGCCATCACCTCCTGCTCACCAGCCAGTAACATTGGCCACAATCTCCTCCTGCTCACCAGCCAGTAACATCGGCCACCACCTCCTCCTGCTCACCAGCCAGTAACATCGGCCACCACCTCCTCCTGCTCACCAGCCAGTAACATCGGCCACCACCTGCTCACCAACCAGTAACATCGGCCACAATCTCCTCCTGCTCACCAGCAGTGTTGGGGAAAGTTACTTTTAAAAGTAATGCATTACAATATTGCGTTACTCCCTAAAAAAGTAACTAATTACGTTACTTAGTTACTTTTTTAGGAAAGTAATGCGTTACGTTACTTTTGCGTTACTTTTTAAATATGAGCAGGGCTTGATTGTTTTTAATACAAGAAGTTGTAATTATAGCAAATGTAAAGCCCTTTCACACCAAAAAAGTGTAATGAATAAACCTCAGTCTGAAGGAAAAGTAAATTCATGTGTGAAGAGGAGAGCGCAGGAGAAGAAGATTCAACACTCTTCAGCAATAAAAAAAACAATGAAGCACAATTGTTAGTTTATCTAAAGTCATTTTTGGTTATTATTATGTTAAACTGGATCATCAAAGGTCAGCAGCAAAGACATTGGTTAATAAAATGGGATTAGATACGTGTGTTGTTTAACATATTTAATTATTGCAGGTTTGTGTCATATTCTGTGTTTGCATTTCACCGTTTTAATTCATTTTGATGAATACTAAATCAGTTTTTTGCGAGTGGGATGAATTAATGCACATTCACATTTAGTCTAGAACTACAGTAACAGCATGTTCACACCAATGTTATTATAGTTTTGAATTTTTAAATTCGTTTTATTTTAATATCGTTTTCAAATTTGCTATAAAATTCAGTTTAGTTTTTATTAGTTTCATTAATATTTTTGTTAGTTTTAGTTTAGTTTTTATTTTGTGAACACATTTTTATTTAGTTTTTATATAGTTTAGTTTCGGTTTTAATTAAAGTTTTGCAGAATCAACAGATCACTTCCAGAGCGAAGGCCAAAGAAAGACCTAGGCATAATTTAACCTTATTGAGGCAAACGTTTAGCGACACAAAATTAACGCATGCTGAAACGCATAAATCTACACAAGTTGTGATAATGTAATCTAATGGTGTGTTGAGATATTAATATGAAAATAAATGTAGCCTAATTTCATTATATTAGATGTTTTTTTCTTATTTAACCATAATCATGGTATTGTCGTGTCTTGCTCACTTTTCCATGAACATAAATCATCTAATGAATTATGACTAATGACTAATGAAATTCAATAATAACGACAATCGCAGTAAAGGCTCATATTTGAATATGTTATTTTCTTTATTTATGAAGAATTATAAGCGTGTGTATGATGTGATTTAGCCTATGCATATTTGTTCTAAAGTTTGGCAGAGTGATCAGGAGATGCTCGGCCAAGTTTTGTATTGTTCACAGAAAGGATGCACGTTCTCATCTTTTTTTTCTGTTAATTATCACGTTGCTCTGTGTGTCTGTTTTTCGTCAAAGCACCAACTTAGAATGCCTAATGTTGGTTTGATTGCTTGTGTTACACGAGAAAATGAATAAGTTTGCCTACCTGATGTTGTAGATTAATGCGTGTGCGGTTTGGGTCGCGACTCGCGGTCTTTATGTCAAATGGTTCTGGTCTGGTACAGAATTAAATTAGTGCTGCTGTGGGATAATGGGTCGGGTGTTCTGTTAAGTACTGCTGGTGCACGTTTAACAAACAGGACCGGTGCAGGACTCTGCTTTAAACTGCTTTGCGTCTCTCCGTCAGATAACCCAATGTGTGTGATGCGCCATTTACAGGTATTTCCCTAAACTGTCACACAACTCAAATATTTTTTCCGCCAAGGGGTGAGAACGTAATGATTATGAAAACGATTGTTAATTTTTGTTAATTATTATTTTATTTCAGTTAGTTTTTCAATAACTATCAGTCAATAAATGGGAAAAAGTAACTCGCGTTACTTTTTTGAAAAAGTAACTCAGATATTTTCTTGTAATATTAAAAAGTAATGCGTTACTTTACTAGTTACTTGAAAAAAGTAATATTATTACGTAACTCGCGTTACTTGTAATGCGTTACCCCCAACACACTCTGCCACCAGCCAGTAACATCGGCCATCACAAGATCAGGTACAGCCTCTTCACTACATAATTTCATCAGCTTAGTACATTAAATTACTTGTGTACTTCAAAAAAAAAAAAAAAAAAAAATATATATATATATATATATATATATATATATATATATATATATATATATATATAAACATTACCCACCACTTCTCCAGGTAAAGACAAATGTGTAACTGTAGCAACTTTTCTGTTCTCATCAACAGTGTAAAAAAAAAAACGTGTCGCAAGAATCTTCAGTCAATCTCATCCCTAGCAAGGGTAAGTAATTTGTCTAATTTTCATTTTCGGTTTATCACCTACACACATTTTATAACAGACATTATCTATTAGTTTCATATAACAGAAGCACAGAAGAGCTTGTCCTAACCTAGCCTACTTTGTGACACTGTGGTCTATTTTCTGGTAAGTTGGAGTTTTTGTTACCCATTTCAGACAGGATTTTAAGTTACATTATTAGTATGTCATTTGACCTTTTTCTGTTTCAATAATTTTTGCTGGATTAAATGTTGGAAATTAAGATTTATTTTGATTTTCGAAAAAAAAAAAAATCAAAATGATTTAATTCAATTTTAACACAAACTAACTCTCCTTTAACTAACTCTCTTGCAACAGAATCTTTCAGTTTTTAACACATTGACCTTGACTGTCATTGACTCATCTTTCCATCTTGGGAAAAGTAAGTTTCTACAATATATTTTCAGTGTTCTTCAATCTTTATCATAAATCTTACTCTAAATTGAATAACAAGCTATAAAAATAATTCTAAAGTCTACTGCAGTTAAATCTTAAATGAACTATGAATGACTAATCAGATTTTTTTTCTTGCAAACTAAATAACTATATAACAGTGAATAATAGAAACATCATTGGTTAGGCAACACTTGCCTATTTTCTCCCTAGCAAAACATGAATGTACTGTATGTGCCAAAGTAGAATTCATCAGCTTTAGCCTTGATTTCTTGGATCAGATCATCATCTCTCCATACTCTCTCCACAGTGAAGTCACCCCTGGTATTTGTCACCAGATCACACCAAGCTAAGCCAGTGACCATCAGCTGACCCTGGACTTGCCAGTGGTAGGTGTGTGATTTCCTTAGTTTGGCTTGGCCCCCAACAAACTCAGTGTGTGATGCTGCTCCTATGTCTTTCACATCAGGGCACTTTACTTCTACCAGGCCATAGGGAGGGTCTTCATTTGGGTCTACCACCTTCCATCTGGACTAGCACCAAGGTGTGGAGCTTCGGGTTGGATGATGAGACCGCATGGAAGTACATTAACACTGAAGGTCTCAGCATAGCGGCGAAGAACCTCTGGCTCAAGTTCCACTCCTCAACGCATTGCTTTGGTCTGGGGGGCACCTTTAATGATCCGGCCAGCAAGTGTTTTTGCAGTGGATTCTGACCTCACATGAGCTGCTTCATAGAACTTGCTTGCTGTAAGTCGGAGGCGACGCATGCTGAACCAGAGTGGGCTTTTGGATTGATCCCGTATTCCCTCCTCAATGATCCCTGACATTTGAGGTGTCACCTCCAGGCTCTGCATATGCATGAGTTCAGCCCAGCTGCCAGGGACAAAATTATATTGTGGAAGTGTGTATTGTGGGACAGGTAATGGGGGGAATTCTGGTGCATTTGGATGGGTAATCACATCTGTTGGCAGCACAGCAGGACACTGGTAAGAAAGCAGTGAACCTTTTGGGACCTCGCCAAATTTTGATGACACCATGGTTACAGCAGACATCCCATCAACAATCTTTGCTATGAGGGGTTGAAGTCGAAAGGAAATGAGGGATGCTGCTCCAGCAATCACATCATTATCAGGCAAAGGTCCTAAAACAAAATGTTTATCAAGTTCAAGTCAAGTTGAGTTTTATTGTCATTTCGCTACATGTGGGGACATACAGTGGAACGAAATGTGCCTCACAGGACCATGGTGCTACATAAATACTGGCATACAACAATGAAGTAAAAACACTATAAACCTATATACAACTAACCTACTGACAGATTTTAACTATAAGTATACTATATATAAATGTTTACCCTATACAAACTAAAAATAAAATAAAAGATAAAAAGTACGAACTATACAAATGCTTCACATAGTTACTTCACATTATGTCTCACTGTGTTAATTGTTAACCATTTCGGAAATGTATTTTATTAGCATTTAGAGATTACCTCCATATGCTTTGTACAGGGTTGATTGCACACTGCTCCTACCAGAGGCTTTTGGCTTGCGCACCACAAGCTCATCCACTGGTTCTGGAGTTATGCCCTGACAAAACATTTATATATATATACTGTATATTGTACGGGATTGTAATCTGATTTGCACATTATGCACTTTAAATTTATATTTGTATATATATATATATATATATATATATATATATATATATATATATATATATATCTCTTATTAATGCTGACTTATTTATTACTGCTTTATTTATTGTTATCTGTTGTCAAATAAAAACTGTTTGAAGGATCAGTAGTTTTTTTTTCATTTTACCTGGGTGTGGGGCCTGTGCCAGGCCTGCTGCTTGCTTGTGGATGCAAGGGCAGCTGGAACATTCTTAGTACCTAGCGTACTAAAATGTGCTGTCTGGTAGAGTAATGCAACCAGATGGTTGCACAAACATCTTCCAGCAGCACAGGAGCATGTGTATGCAGTCAGTTGAGGTGGGGTGCTGGTTTCAAGTGTGATCTAAAAAAAGTGATAAAGACTTGTATTTCATATATTTAACACACATTTAGGGTGTACACTTTGCTCAGTGTAACACTTTTTTGTGTATGATGTATGTGTGTGAGTGTGTGTATATATACACACACACGTATGTATGTATGTATGTTTGCAGTACTATATGCAGTATCACATGCTATGTAAACTTCATCCTAAATGCAGGTGGTGCTGTTACTGCTAGACTTTATTGCTACTATTGATATTGAGACAAGTAATGCATTATAAACAATTATTAGCTAAATCCTGAATGTATTTACCTCAAGTCGATGTGGTTCCTCATGCTTTCTTAATGATCTATAGCACCTGGCCCTAATTACTACTTTCCCTAAAATAATGTTTGAGACTGAAGTGTCCAAACACACAAACACAGTTATTAACAGACGTTTTTATTATTATTAATAAACCAATTCATCCATAAAAAAACATTGATAATTCGGAAATTAGCTACCATGGCAGCTGTCTAACATAATACATACCTTGGTAATCAAAAACGAATTGTTCAAAAAAAAATGTATAACCCTTGTCCAATTTTGATCGCCTCACATCTCCCTGAAATCTATCAACAAAACGGACAACATCTGCAATTCTTAGTGTTGGTAAATGTATTAATGATTGGGAGAAAACGAGTTTGCGCTCCATTATGGCAATGAATGAATGAATGAAACGATCGTAACGGGCAGCGGTGCGACCGGACGTACCACTTCCCTACTTCCGTTCTCGGCCGCCATATTGTGAAATAGGCCTATTGATATTTAATTTGGCCACAGCACGAGTTATCACCTTCACTAGCATCTTCATACTGGGCGGACTGGGGTGGCGAGTCCATAGTCTCATCGACGGTTTCAACATCGACCTCCAAAGAGGATGATAAACGAAGCGTCGACCCCTCTCCCCGGGGGCAAGAAACCGCTGAGCGTGCTTCCGATCCCTGGGAGAGGGTGCTGGATCTGGTAGCAGAGGAAGAAGAAAGGGACTCGCCCGTCTCCATTCCCTCCACCAGATCCATCTACGAACCCCACAACAAAGAGAGCCTTCCAGGAGCGAAGTGTCCACAGCGAGAGCTGCTCGCAATGTGGGCAGTCAGCTCCCTCGAGAGCTGACACGGCGTGCTTTGCTCCCAAACAAACAACACATAGATTGTGTGAATCCCCGCTCATAATGTAGCACGGGCAGGGAGGAACACACAGCCTAAACTGCTGTTTGCTCTCGCCCCCTGTGTTTGCACTTCTCTTTAGCTTTAGCCATAATGCTTTCAACGTGACAAACTGTAAATAGGACACACACACATAGAGTGCTTGCAGAATGACAGAAGCTGCCGCTGTTTCCACCGCACATGCTTTTAAGCTTCCTGGTCTCTATGTCACCCCATCTGTGACGTCTTGCCCATCTATTGGACTGATTACACACGTGATTCAGAGCGTGATCACACTGAAGGCGTTCCTATAGCATTTCCTATAGGGGAGCTGATTATACCTCTCTACAAATTCAAAATGAAATCCTCGACCTATTGTATAATTCTAGAATTCATGAAATTGCACAAAGCATCAATTCACTTCCAAACTTGCCATTTTCTCTCTTCATGGATGGTACCCAAGATGTATCAGGGAAGGAACAGGATATGTTGATCATGATCTAGTAGTCCATGAGGAATTTATAGGCATGTATGAAGTGTCTGTGACAACAGGAGAGAACTTGCAAAGGTTTTAAAAGATGTTCTGCTTCATCTTAATTTATCCATCACTGGCCTGAGAGGTCAGGTTTATGATGGCAGGAAAACATTCAGGGGCACAGGTCATCATCAAAGAGAGTCAGCCACTTACATTATATGTCCACTGTGGTCCGCACTCTGTAATTTTAATTACACAGCATGCTTGCACAGCATCTCCTGTTATCCATGACTCTTTGCAATGGGTTCATGAAGTGGGAGTGTTGTTTTGACAATCTGTGAAAATGAAGTCAATTTTCCAAGATATTTCAAAGTCAGAGAATGTCAATCCGTGAAAGCCATCATATCGTTGTGTCCTACAAGGTGGACAGTACACACTGGTGCCATTCGTGCTGTGCTAAACCAGTATGTTACTTGCTCTGGAACAGTGGTTCTCAATTGGTTTGGCCACGGGACCCACATTTTCCCATGGTCATCAAGCTGTGACCCACTTTTTTAGGATACATATCGAGGGGTGAGAACCAGAAGGGCGCAAGTGACATTGTGGGTGAAATTGAGATATATACTGTATATATATCAAATGAACTATCAAATGAATGATTTTTTTACTGCCAAGTAAATTCTTGATAATTTATTTTAAATGTAATAATTTTGGAGTTATTCATTAAAGGGTACCTATTATGCTCCTTTTTATAAGATGTAAAATAAGTCTCTGATATCCCCAGAGTGTCTATGTGAAGTTTTAGCTCAAAATACCCAACAGATATTTTTTTATAGCTTGTTAAAATTGCAACTTTTAGGGAATGAGCCCAAACACACTGATATTGAGTGTGTTGCTTTAAATGCAAATGAGTTGGTGCTCCGGAGAAGAGGACGGAGCTTCAAGAGCTCACGCTCTGGCATTAGCAGTGCTAGCCTTTGCAAATAAACATTCCACGATTAGTACAAGCCTGTTATCTTTACAGAAAACATACTCTGTTTCAAAGTCTGTCATCTGATTATACTGTGCATAATAAATTCTCGTTTATGAATTACACAGACAGGAGCACGACGGCATCAAAATAACAACATTGCTGGTCTCATGGTGCATGACAGGTATCACAAACTTTATAAGTCCCACTCATGATTATGAGCTCAACAAACTCAAACGATCGCCTCACATTGCTTTCATATGCAACTTTTAACTACCACATTCCTATTCACGATCATTAATGAAGACAGCACCAGTGAGAACAGACACAGACAATGGTAGCTTTAGCATCATTAGCCTTACAGAGTGCCAAGAAGCTCTTTCAGAAAGGCCTTTTGGAAAACAAACGCGTGATACTTACTTTGTCTGGAGCTGACGTTCGTGCACAAAGCGTTGGTATTGATCCCTACACGTTTTGGAGACTTTACCGATTTTTTCCCGGGACATTTCCTCAGAAAATGAAACTTAACCACAGCGGCTCAGATGGAGGGAGTCTATGGAGACTCTTATGTTCGTTAGTGCATCCCAAAACACAACACTTGAAAAGCCTCTTTGGCACTGACATTGTATACCTCCAGCAGCTAAGTAATCAGTAACGTTAATGGCGGAGGCGTACTGCAGCTTCTCACTCAGGGCTGTGTCTATGCTTATAGGGCAGCGTCACAAAAGGGCAGGACTTTTCCCCCTCAGTAGCGTGCACAGAGGGAGAATCTGAAACTGCTCATTCTGAGAGACTGTTTATAACTTTTTTAGATTATAATAAAATGAGTTGGTGGATTTGTACCATTATAAGCTGGTTGTTTTCACACACTGTGGCCACACAACTGTGTTCTATCACATTATAAAAGTGATTTTTGCATAATAGGTCCCCTTTAAAAACCAAAAGACTTAACACTGAAAATACTAAGCCAGTTGGTACCAAAAGGTCATAACTGCACTTACGCCACTGAGAATACATTGAGAAATGTATTGTGGGTAAAGCCTGTGGATAGCACATGAGTCAGAAAGGCTGATACCACATGTAATTCAATGTCAGTGACATGTAGCTAGCTGGCAGGTAGTAACCAATAACTTTCTAATGGTATATGGTACTTTGGGACCCAGTCTTCTGGCTATTGTCAACAAATCACTTAGTTTGGAGACCTTACCAGTTGATCTCAAACATGCACTGGTAGCTCCAACTCTCAAGAAGCCCAATCTTGACCCAGCGGATCCTGCTAATTATAGGCCTATCTCTAATCTGCCGTTTCTCGCTAAGATTCTTGAAAAAGTTGTTCAACTTCAATAAAACTCTTTTTTGTTAAAAAACTCTATCTATGAAACATTTCAGTCAGGATTCAGAACATGTCATAGTACTGAGTCGGCTTTATTAAAGGTGTTAAATGATATCTATATGGTAACTGACCAGGGTGACAGTATTGTATTACTGTTATTAGATCTTACTGCTGCATTTGATATGATCGATCATAATATTCTCATTGCCCGACTCAAGTCCTATGTGGGCTTGACAGTTTTAAGTTGGTTTAGTTCCTATTTAAAGGACCGGAGGATCTCAGTTCGACTTGGCATCCACATGTCATTAGATGCTAACCTCCCATGGGGGGTCCCGCAGGGATCAATACTTGCTCCAACACTTTTCTCTCTGTATATGCTCCCTTTGGGCTCCATCTTTAGGAAGCACCGTGTCTCATTTCACTGTTATGCTGATGATACCCAGATTTATTTGCCACTTAAACGCTCTGATAGCAACACCTTTGATACTTTGTTGGATTGTATGAAGGATATCAAAACCTGGATGTCATCAAATTTTCTCAACCTTGATGAAAAGAAAACTGAAATTATACTTTTTGGTCCCCCTAGTGGCATTCCCTTAAAAATTACATCCCAAGCCAAAACCCTTGTTAAAAACTTAGGTGTTTTGCTTGACAGTGAGCTGAAACTCGATAGTCAAGTAAATTCTGTGGTTAAATCCTGTTTCTTTCATCTCATCTCTGTCTTCTCTCTAAAATCAAGACTTTCCACTCTTTTCAAGACTTTGAGAAAGTAATTCATGTTTTATATCATCATGCCACTACACTGGCCCGTCTCCAGTTGGTCCAAAATGCTTCAGCAAAACTCTTAATGGGCCTAAGTAAATTCACCCATATCACTCCTGTCCTAGCTTCACTGTGCGGTTTAGAGTTGAGTTTAAAATCCTTGTCTTTGTTTTTAAGTCTTTAAACAATTTAGCTCCTTCATATTTATCTGAATTGCTTTCCTTGCATAACCCTTCTCGAGCTCTTAGATCTGGTAGTCTTACCCCAGGTTTCACAGACAAGGCTTAAGCCTAGTCCTAGACTAAAATGCAAACCTGATCTGAGGTTTCAACTGAAAGAAACTTGCACTGACTGATCTTAAAACATGTCAGTGCCTTTCTTTTGTCTTAAGATGCACACCAGTAATGCTTTTTTCAAAGGCAAGTTTATAAAAATTACTGAAATGTCCTAATTGAACTATGGCCTAATCCTGGTGTAGGCTAAGCCCTGTCTATGAAACCGGGCCTTAGATTGCTCACTGTTCCTAGAGTTAAACTAAAGAAAAGTGGGGAACGTGCCATACTCTGGTCTGCACAGTTTAGCTCCAAATCACACCTGCTTGGAAGTTTCTAGTGATCCCGAAGAACTTGATTAGCTGGATCAGGTGTGTCTGATTAGGGTTGGAGCTAAACTGTGCAGAGCTGTGGCCCTCCAGGAATTGAGTTTGAGACCAGTGTCCTAGACTAAAATGACCCTTTAAACCAGATTAAGAGAAATCTGCTTTCTCTGTCATGGTTTTAAATAGTGTCAGACTTGGTCTAGTCCAGAATTTAATAGGCCTGATTTCCTGGAGGAAGACTAGAGCTACTTCAGGACTAAATTGAGTCTTAAATTAGGAGGCAGGTTTAATTTCAGATTAATGCCATTTGGAGGACACATGAATTACTTGGACTATGTCAATGAAGACCAATGCTTACCACCAGAAAGACAAGTTCTTGCAGACAGAAGTGACCCATTGCAACATTTTGATGAAACAAGTTTTCGAGATCATTTCCGCATGCATAAAGTAAATGCAGTGGAGATTATCTCACTTTTAGAACCCAGGCTCTGTGACCCAAAGAGGACAGCCTGTTCCAGTTTTTCTCCAGGTGCTCATAACTTTAAGGTTTTTGGCATGTGGTGCCTTTCATCGAGAAACTGGGAATTTATGTGGTGTCAGTGAACCAACAGTATGTAAAGTCATTCACAGAGTATGCAGGGCCATTTGTGAATTAAGACCATATTACATAAACTTCCCTGATGCTACAACCCAGGCTAACTACAAGGTACTATTCTATGAATATGGAAATTTCCCAGGAGTCACAGGTTGCATAGATGGAACCCATATTCCCATTAAGCATCCTGTAAGACCTTGGGGAAGGTAGAACGCACACACATCTGAACATAATAGCGAGCACATTCCTGAACTCAGATTTCCTGCCATAAAACCTCGTTATCTGAAGAGACTTTGTTAAAACAAGGAGGAATTGGAGGAGAGCATCGTGAATGTGGTTAAAACAGGACTTCACTGGTTTCTTATCACTTAACCATCATTTAACCAGGATGGAACAAGGATCACTGGATCTGAACATGGTCTGGGGATGATCCTTAAAGCAGTAACTCAATAATGGTATCAAGAACAAAGACTGTTTTACGAAGAGTCCGAGTGTTGAGGTTTTACAGACACTGCCCCAAAGTGACTTTATGACCTCCCATCCTCCCAGGACATGGCAAGGATATGTGCCTTTCATTTCTTTAACCGAACAAAGACTCAAACTTTTATAAAGTGTTCCAAAAGACAATTAATACCTGTTGCTGTTATCAAAAGCAATATATACAATATATTTTACAAAATATATCAATGTGTATTTTATGTCATTTATAAGCTGACTGTGTCATTGTAATCAATGGTATGTTTTTATAATCTTTTGAGGTATAATTTTCTCCCGTAAAGTGAGAACTACACTTATAGCGTCATATACATGATGTGTTGTTTCTAATCTTTAAATAGAACCCTTTTGAGTTAGTTTTAGCATGAAAGCTATTAATGTATGTCGAATACCTTATGTTTGGTTTCATATTAACGGTCAGGACAAATGCAAGAATTTGGTGTGCATGGGAAGTTAATATTGAGTATAATAATGTGTGATTAGAACGTGTTAAAAGATATTTTCTTCATGTGACGAAATAACTAAGCAGATACATTTACTGCATGGAAAATGAGCCGTGTAGGTGGACCTCCGGCCAGAGGGACAACCTGGTTGGTGGAAGCCTCTGGGGGTTGAACGGAAGGCCTCTGACGTCAGTCCCTTTTAAAAAGCGGATACCCGCTCTCTCTCTCTCTCTCTCTCTGTTCTGCTCGGAAATCGCGCGCTTCTTTGAAACTGGGGCTACACCAAGCTCGCAGCCTTTAACACCTGGCCGAGTTTTGAAGATTGAACCAACACTTCGTCAAAACTATGAAGAAACTCTTGAAAGTCTGAAGCTACGCGAAAGGAACTTCAACATCTAAAGCCATAAGAAATCGAAACAGACTTCTTTCAAGCATCAAACAACACCGAGCAAACAAGCAACAACAGAGGGGCATCCCCAAGAGTGACGACACGCGGGTTTTCCAACATCCGGAAACGCAACGGCAGAATCAGCGACCATTTCAACGTAAAAGCAAGTAACCAAACAAGATCTTTATTCTGCTGAATCGTGTCGTATCTATCTCTAAAGTAATATTAAGAGAGTTCTCCATTTGATGATCGACACGAGTAAAATCGTGTGGAAAATGAACAGTGCTAGATTGTAATCATTCTCAGTTAAATTAATTGCCTGTGCGTGTGTGTGTGTATGTATGTATGTATTGTCTTATGTTATTTAGCTTAGTTCATGTATTGTAGTAAGATAGCAAATAAACTCTTGTCTGATTTATAGAGAAGTATTCTGTGTTCTGTGTGTAATATTCAAATCAAAACTCTGCTCAGATCACGTTACCTATGCTAATAACTGTCATACGGTTATTTAAATAATTCTGTATTCTCGTGGCCACGAGAATAAACAGAATTTATCAGATATACTTAAATTTAGCGACTCGCTGGACGATTGTTAAATAAGTTATAAGTTGGACGTTTTGATTAATACCAATTGATCATATCGATATCAAATCGTAAAATTCCCTAAAGCTACAATAAAGCTTAAACAAAAGAGCTAAATTAAACAAATGTAAATGATTAATTCATTACAGTCCCCCACTACTTACAGATGCTGAGGAATAAAGTAACCCAAAGAATTGGTTTTCCATAAATGTCCAAGGTGTATGCATTCCCCAGTTACAGTTTTCAAACATTGTTGCACGTTGGAAAGGTGTAACTCATGATTCCCGAATTTTCCTCAACTCATCTCTGTATACTCAGTTTGAAAGAGGAGATCATGATGGAATATTGCTTGGTGACAGTGGTATGCACAGAATAATTTTTTGTTTACACCATACTTGCACCCGACAACAGCTGAACAATGAATGACACTACAACCAGGCTCATATGCGCACAAGGAGTTTAGTAAATGTTTGTTGTTGGGAAGAGTCGCTTTCAGTCACTCCAATTCAAACCAAGAAGATGCTGCGCTGTCATCATTGCAACAACTGTTCTTCACAACTACTTGAAACAGCAGGGATGCCCAGATCCCCCAATAGAAGATGATGACAATCCAGATGTGCCACCATTTACAACAGACCACAAAGAAGGACTTGCATACAGAGATGCTTTTGCCACTTTAAATAGATATTTTTACATTATTTACCTTCTACTCAGATCTGACACATACAATGAGCAAATAAATTATATGTTAAAAGTATAATATTGTGTCTTATATGTTATGAAACCATCATAACAACCATCCTGACTAAAACAATAGTTTTAGTCAGGCTAGACTAAAACAATATTTATTTCACATATTCATGCATTGATGTGACATTTGAGCCTGCTGCATCTCTCTCTCCTTCATCTTCAGTTCTACTTGTAGTATTTTCATCTTCATTTCATGCTCCTCCTTAAGATACTTCAACTTGTGTTTATGGAATTCATTAGCCAACCTTTCATGGACAGTGAGTCTTTTCTTCTGGTGACCAGTACTGACAGACACAGCCACCCTTGCTCCTGAGTATGTGGAGGGTAAACTGCTTTCCAACTCTTCAGTTCTGTTCTGACCTCCTTGAAAAAAGAACAGTTCATATATGGTCAAATAAATACAGATGAAATGGGAAAATGTTTCACATCAGATGACAGAAGCAAAATAAAGTTTGAGAGGAGAGAAACAAAAGCCAAAATAATTCATATACTTAATGTAGGTGTGTGTGATCAATCATATTAACTATCCAGATGGGCATCATCCGGTATGTTCTCCAAAGGCTGCTGGCTCTCCATTATTCCTGTCAGTAACTCATCCAACTCGTCACAGTCTTTATTTGCAGGTCCTCCACCAGTCTTAAACTTCTCTCTTCAGCAGTTTTTTTGAGGTTTATTTTTATATACTTCCACAAAACCTGTAATATTAAATAACTACTATAACGACAACAGTGATTTAAAAAAGCCACATAATAAAGCTGATTATACTTACCTGAAGTTGTTGTATTGTTCTTGTAGACGTGTGTTCATTGTAGATGTGTGAAGATTTTTGAAAACTCCTGCCAGGGTGAAGATTTTCAAAATCTGAGTTTTTGGCTTGTGACGTCGGAGCCTGTTATCTACGCCTACTGGAAACTATTTCATGTTTCTGATTGGTCAACATGGCTTTACGGTTGAGATTATATCGCCACCTGTTGGTTTCGCAAGCTCTTGACAGTGCTTCATAGCATAAGTTTGCGTTTTCATGTTGATAGAGATTTTTTTAAAAACGGAAGGAAAAACTCTATTAATAAAAATACTTGTGTACGAGTGGACATTGCCTAAGGCCTACCCCTGGCTTAATTTAAACCCTGTCCGGGAAACCGCCCCATTATTAATAAGTCATATCATATATCATTAATAAAAATATAGCATATTATAGTTTGTCTAAACAGCTTCGTAAATAGGAAGATTTCAAAACATGAGGATTCTGAATGGAATTTTTTTTAGCGAGCCATTAAATGACTAGATTCAGACTCAGGACCTGACTCAGACTCCAGTGATAAAGACTTCAGACTTGACTTGGACTCCAGGTTAAAGACTTCAGACTTGACTTGGACTCCAGGTTAAAGACTTCAGACTTGACTTGGACTCCAGGTTAAAGACTTCAGATTTGACTTGGACTCCAAGTTTAAGACTTGTGAACTTCTCTGCCTTCCACATTAACCACATGAAATGTTTCTCTCCAGTGTGAATGGTCATGTGGTATCTACAGCTTAGTTGTGTTATGAAGCTCTTTCCACATTGATTGCATGCGAACAGCTTCTCTCCTGTATGTATTTTCATGTGGTAATTAAGAGTGTTTTTATGAGTAAAACTCTTTCCACACTGAGTGAAAGTGTAACACCATGTCTACACCGGACACAAGCGGTGCAGTGTGACAAAATATTACAGAACTCATTATAGTCAGTGATGCTGTCTACACTGAATGTGGTGCAACGCAACACAACAAATCCCTGACAGTAAACTGCTCCCTTGTTCTATTTATGACGTACTGGCACAAAGTTCAAATGATTTGCAACAGTTGCTTTGTCGTATCCAGTGTAGACAGACTTTAGGTATTGTTGCTTCTCTCCAGTGTGAATTCTCATGTGAATTTAAGGTTTCCTTTTTGAGTGAAACTCTTTCCACACTGTTTAAAGATAAAATGTCTCTCGAGTGTGAATCCACATGTGGACTTCAAGGTTTCCTTTTTGAGTGAAACTCTTTCCACACTGTTTACAGATAAAATGTCTCTCTTCAGTGTGAATCCTCATGTGGACTTCCAGGATTTGTTTTTGAATGAAATTCTTTCCACACTGTTGGCAGGTGTACAAGCTTTCTCCACTGTGAGTTCTCATGTGGGAATTAAGGTTGCTTTTATGTGTAAAACGCTTTTCACACTGAGAGCAAGTATAAGGCTTTTCTCCAGTGTGACTTCTCATGTGCACTTCAAGGTTTCCTTTTTGAGTGAAAGACTTTCCACACTGTTTACAGATAAAATGTCTCTCTCCAGTGTGAATCCTCATGTGGACTTTAAGGTTTTGTTTTTGATTGAAATTCTTTCCACACTGTTGGCAGGTGTACAAGCTTTCTCTACTGTGAATTCTCATGTGGGAATTAAGGTTGCTTTTTTGTATAAAACTCTGTCCACACTGTGAGCAAATATAAGGCTTTTCTCCAGTGTGACTTCTCATGTGGACTTCAAGGTTTCCTTTTTGAGTGAAACTCTTTCCACACTGTTTACAGATAAAATGTCTCTCTCCAGTATGAATCCTCATGTGGACTGCCAGGTTTTGTTTTTGAATGAAATTCTTTCCACACTGTTGGCAGGTGAACAAACTTTCTCCACTGTGAGTTCTCATGTGGGAATTAAGATTGCTTTTATGTGTATAACTCTGTCCACACTGAGAGCAAGAATAAGGCTTTTCTCCAGTGTGAATTCTCATGTGGACTGCAAGGCTTCCATTTTGAACGAAACTCTTTCCACACTGTTGGCAGATGTAAGGCTTCTCTCCAGTGTGAACTCTCATGTGGACCTTAAGGTTTCGTTTTCGATTGAAACTCTTTCCACAGTGATGGCAGGTAAAACTGTTAAATTCCATCTTCCTTTCTCCAATTTTTAAATCATGATCTTTCTGATTCTGCTCTTTCTCTTCCTTATCCTTCAGCTCTTGACTCTTCTCAATCAGGTCTAGAAAAACAACAACATACAAAAGCAGTATAATGTCTTTGTCAGCTTCAATCTCTCTTAAGATCGATTTATACATTGTTGTCCAAAAGCACAATCTATGTATGTAAAACATGGAAGCTGATGGCGAACATTATCTGGAGGATAAACACATTCCACCAGCGATGTCTCCGGCGCATTCAAGATCTGGTATATTGATCGCATCACCAATGAAAGTTTTGCAGCTGGGAAATTCCAACAGCCTTCAAGTTGCTTTAGGAAAGTAATGCGTTACGTTACTTTTGCGTTACTTTTTAAATATGAGCAGGGCTTGATTGTTTTTAATACAAGAAGTTGTAATTATAGCAAATGTAAAGCCCTTTCACACCAAAAAAGTGTAATGAATAAACCTCAGTCTGAAGGAAAAGTAAATTCATGTGTGAAGAGGAGAGCGCAGGAGAAGAAGATTCAACACTCTTCAGCAATAAAAAAAACAATGAAGCACAATTGTTAGTTTATCTAAAGTCATTTTTGGTTATTATTATGTTAAACTGGATCATCAAAGGTCAGCAGCAAAGACATTGGTTAATAAAATGGGATTAGATACGTGTGTTGTTTAACATATTTAATTATTGCAGGTTTGTGTCATATTCTGTGTTTGCATTTCACCGTTTTAATTCATTTTGATGAATACTAAATCAGTTTTTTGCGAGTGGGATGAATTAATGCACATTCACATTTAGTCTAGAACTACAGTAACAGCATGTTCACACCAATGTTATTATAGTTTTGAATTTTTAAATTCGTTTTATTTTAATATCGTTTTCAAATTTGCTATAAAATTCAGTTTAGTTTTTATTAGTTTCATTAATATTTTTGTTAGTTTTAGTTTAGTTTTTATTTTGTGAACACATTTTTATTTAGTTTTTATATAGTTTAGTTTCGGTTTTAATTAAAGTTTTGCAGAATCAACAGATCACTTCCAGAGCGAAGGCCAAAGAAAGACCTAGGCATAATTTAACCTTATTGAGGCAAACGTTTAGCGACACAAAATTAACGCATGCTGAAACGCATAAATCTACACAAGTTGTGATAATGTAATCTAATGGTGTGTTGAGATATTAATATGAAAATAAATGTAGCCTAATTTCATTATATTAGATGTTTTTTTCTTATTTAACCATAATCATGGTATTGTCGTGTCTTGCTCACTTTTCCATGAACATAAATCATCTAATGAATTATGACTAATGACTAATGAAATTCAATAATAACGACAATCGCAGTAAAGGCTCATATTTGAATATGTTATTTTCTTTATTTATGAAGAATTATAAGCGTGTGTATGATGTGATTTAGCCTATGCATATTTGTTCTAAAGTTTGGCAGAGTGATCAGGAGATGCTCGGCCAAGTTTTGTATTGTTCACAGAAAGGATGCACGTTCTCATCTTTTTTTTCTGTTAATTATCACGTTGCTCTGTGTGTCTGTTTTTCGTCAAAGCACCAACTTAGAATGCCTAATGTTGGTTTGATTGCTTGTGTTACACGAGAAAATGAATAAGTTTGCCTACCTGATGTTGTAGATTAATGCGTGTGCGGTTTGGGTCGCGACTCGCGGTCTTTATGTCAAATGGTTCTGGTCTGGTACAGAATTAAATTAGTGCTGCTGTGGGATAATGGGTCGGGTGTTCTGTTAAGTACTGCTGGTGCACGTTTAACAAACAGGACCGGTGCAGGACTCTGCTTTAAACTGCTTTGCGTCTCTCCGTCAGATAACCCAATGTGTGTGATGCGCCATTTACAGGTATTTCCCTAAACTGTCACACAACTCAAATATTTTTTCCGCCAAGGGGTGAGAACGTAATGATTATGAAAACGATTGTTAATTTTTATTAATTATTATTTTATTTCAGTTAGTTTTTCAATAACTATCAGTCAATAAATGGGAAAAAGTAACTTGCGTTACTTTTTTGAAAAAGTAACTCAGATATTTTCTTGTAAATTAAAAAGTAATGCGTTACTTTACTAGTTACTTGAAAAAAGTAATATTATTACGTAACTCGCGTTACTTGTAATGCGTTACCCCCAACACACTCTGCCACCAGCCAGTAACATCGGCCATCACAAGATCAGGTACAGCCTCTTCACTACATAATTTCATCAGCTTAGTACATTAAATTACTTGTGTACTTCAAAAAAAAAAAAAAAAAAAAATATATATATATATATATATATATATATATATATATATATATATATATATATATAAACATTACCCACCACTTCTCCAGGTAAAGACAAATGTGTAACTGTAGCAACTTTTCTGTTCTCATCAACAGTGTAAAAAAAACGTGTCGCAAGAATCTTCAGTCAATCTCATCCCTAGCAAGGGTAAGTAATTTGTCTAATTTTCATTTTCGGTTTATCACCTACACACATTTTATAACAGACATTATCTATTAGTTTCATATAACAGAAGCACAGAAGAGCTTGTCCTAACCTAGCCTACTTTGTGACACTGTGGTCTATTTTCTGGTAAGTTGGAGTTTTTGTTACCCATTTCAGACAGGATTTTAAGTTACATTATTAGTATGTCATTTGACCTTTTTCTGTTTCAATAATTTTTGCTGGATTAAATGTTGGAAATTAAGATTTATTTTGATTTTCGAAAAAAAAAAAAATCAGAATGATTTAATTCAATTTTAACACAAACTAACTCTCCTTTAACTAACTCTCTTGCAACAGAATCTTTCAGTTTTTAACACATTGACCTTGACTGTCATTGACTCATCTTTCCATCTTGGGAAAAGTAAGTTTCTACAATATATTTTCAGTGTTCTTCAATCTTTATCATAAATCTTACTCTAAATTGAATAACAAGCTATAAAAATAATTATAAAGTCTACTGCAGTTAAATCTTAAATGAACTATGAATGACTAATCAGATTTTTTTTCTTGCAAACTAAATAACTATATAACAGTGAATAATAGAAACATCATTGGTTAGGCAACACTTGCCTATTTTCTCCCTAGCAAAACATGAATGTACTGTATGTGCCAAAGTAGAATTCATCAGCTTTAGCCTTGATTTCTTGGATCAGATCATCATCTCTCCATACTCTCTCCACAGTGAAGTCACCCCTGGTATTTGTCACCAGATCACACCAAGCTAAGCCAGTGACCATCAGCTGACCCTGGACTTGCCAGTGGTAGGTGTGTGATTTCCTTAGTTTGGCTTGGCCCCCAACAAACTCAGTGTGTGATGCTGCTCCTATGTCTTTCATATCAGGGCACTTTACTTCTACCAGGCCATAGGGAGGGTCTTCATTTGGGTCTACCACCTTCCATCTGGACTAGCACCAAGGTGTGGAGCTTCGGGTTGGATGATGAGACCGCATGGAAGTACATTAACACTGAAGGTCTCAGCATAGCGGCGAAGAACCTCTGGCTCAAGTTCCACTCCTCAACGCATTGCTTTGGTCTGGGGGGCACCTTTAATGATCCGGCCAGCAAGTGTTTTTGCAGTGGATTCTGACCTCACATGAGCTGCTTCATAGAACTTGCTTGCTGTAAGTCGGAGGCGACGCATGCTGAACCAGAGTGGGCTTTTGGATTGATCCCGTATTCCCTCCTCAATGATCCCTGACATTTGAGGTGTCACCTCCAGGCTCTGCATATGCATGAGTTCAGCCCAGCTGCCAGGGACAAAATTATATTGTGGAAGTGTGTATTGTGGGACAGGTAATGGGGGGAATTCTGGTGCATTTGGATGGGTAATCACATCTGTTGGCAGCACAGCAGGACACTGGTAAGAAAGCAGTGAACCTTTTGGGACCTCGCCAAATTTTGATGACACCATGGTTACAGCAGACATCCCATCAACAATCTTTGCTATGAGGGGTTGAAGTCGAAGGGAAATGAGGGATGCTGCTCCAGCAATCACATCATTATCAGGCAAAGGTCCTAAAACAAAATGTTTATCAAGTTCAAGTCAAGTTGAGTTTTATTGTCATTCCGCTACATGTGGGGACATACAGTGGAACGAAATGTGCCTCACAGGACCATGGTGCTACATAAATACTGGCATACAACAATGAAGTAAAAACACTATAAACCTATATACAACTAACCTACTGACAGATTTTAACTATAAGTATACTATATATAAATGTTTACCCTATACAAACTAAAAATAAAATAAAAGATAAAAAGTACGAACTATACAAATGCTTCACATAGTTACTTCACATTATGTCTCACTGTGTTAATTGTTAACCATTTCGGAAATGTATTTTATTAGCATTTAGAGATTACCTCCATATGCTTTGTACAGGGTTGATTGCACACTGCTCCTACCAGA
>JALXFT010003046.1:0-22183 GCA_023376895.1 Aspiorhynchus laticeps
ATCATCCAGCTAGAAATGTCACTCAGACAGGCTGCAATGCGATCAGTTACCGTCGGATCATCTGGTTGGAATGAGAAGTAGAGTTGAGTGTCATCAGCATAGCAGTGGTAGGAAAAGCCATGCTTCTGAATAACCAATCCTAATGACGACATGTAGATGGAGAAGAGAAGTGGTCCAAGCACTGAGCCTTGAGGAACTCCAGTAGCAAGAAGTTGTGACTTTGAAACCTCACCCCTCCAAGACACCCTGAAGGACCTATCTGAGAGGTAAGACTCGAACCACAGGAGGGCGGGTCCTGAGATGCCCATCTTTCTGAGGATGGACATGAGGATCTGGTGGTTAACTGTGTCAAAGGCAGCAGACAGATCCAGCAAGATGAGTACAGAGGATTTGGAAGCTGCTCTTGCCAGTCTCAGGGCCTCTGTAACCGAGAATAGGGCAGTCTCAGTTGAGTGTCCACTTCTGAAGCCAGATTGGTTGTTGTCCAGAATGTTGTTCTGTGCAAGAAACAGAGAGAGTTGGTTGAACACAACTCGCTCAAGTGACTTTGCAATGAATGGAAGAAGGGATACCGGTCTGTAGTTTTCTAAAAGTGCTGGATTTAGAGCAGGTTTTTTAAGCAGTGGGCTTACCCGAGCCTGCTTAAATGCTGTGGGAAATGTACCAGTGTTAAGCGAGGTGTTGATAATGTGAGTAAGAGCAGGTACGACCGAAGAAGAAATGGCTTGAAGGAGGTGAGTGGGGATAGGATCTAGCGGACAAGTAGTGGGATGATTGGAAAGGATGAGTTTGGAAACCTCCGTCTCCGAGAGAGGAGAAAAGGAGGTGAGAGATTGTGTATTTGTCGTTATGAAGTTATTATTAGTTTGCGGTGTGAGGAATTGGTCACTGATGGTTTTTGTTTTATTTGTGAAGAAAGTTGCAAAGTCATCAGCTGTAAGAGTTGATGAAGGAGGAGGGGGAGGTGGACAGAGAAGAGAAGAGAACGTTTTGAAGAGTGCGCGAGAGTCGGAACAGTTGTTAATTTTGCTGTGGTAGTATGTCATTTTAGCAGTGGAGACATTTGCAGAGAAGGAAGAGAGGTGTGACTGATACACACTAAGGTCGGTAGAGTTTTTGGATTTGTGCCATTTCCTCTCTGCAGCCCTTAGTTTAACACGATGTTCACGGAAAACATCGGACAACCAGGGGGCAGAGGGGGTAGCGCGTGCTGATCTGGATGAAAGGGGGCAAAAGTTGTCTAAGCAAGATGTTAGAGTGAAGCAAAGAGCGTCAGTAGCACTGTTTGTGTCGAGTGCTGAAAACTGAGAGGGTGAAGGTAGTGCGGATGAAACCATTGAGGATAGGCGAGAGGGAGAGAGCGAGCGTAGGTTACGTCGAAAGGTGACCTGCGAAGGAGCGTGTGCTATGTCAGGAGTTAGTGTGAGGTTAGAAGTGATGAGGAAGTGGTCTGAGGTGTGCAGCGGAGTTACTAATGTGTTGTCAGTGGAGCAGTAGCGTGTGTAGATGAGGTCCAGTCGGTTACCTGATTTGTGAGTAGCCGTAGTAGACACTCATTTGAGGTCAAATGAAGTGAGAAGAGTGTTGAAGTCAGTAGCCTGGGGTTTTTCTAGGTGGATGTTGAAGTCACCGAGCAGTACCAGAGGAGTACCATCTTCAGGAAAGTTTGAGAGTAACACATCCAACTCCTCCAAAAAGTCACCCAGTTGACCTGGGGGACGATGCACAACTACAACGTGGATATTTAATAATGAATTAAAAAAACAATAGCCTAAGCATGAATAAAAAAACTTTAAACACATTTAAAATCATATTGCACAAAACTGAAATATTGCACAAAATTGTCTCGATCTCTAGCTGGAGTGCCCGTGAGCTTTGCTAGAGGCCTCTCCACTCCAGACTCTTGCCACTTTACTCAGGACTACATTTCCCATAATCCTTTGCACTCATCAATTGCATCACCTGTCTCTCATCAGATCTCATCATCAGTTCACAGCTGTCTCACATTAGAAGGACTTTAAAAGTAGCACACACAGTAGCCACGTTTACGTATAGCCTACACTTTTTTGTCATTCCAATTAAAATCATTCCGATTGAACGATTCGGTGGACTGTTTACATGAGACGTTATCTAATCCGATATGGTGTTTACATGTGCCTGTGCTTTCGATTTTAGGATCCGCTATAGTCTACAGTGACAACAAAAACAAGTCACCAGAGGAAAAAACGCCCATATTTACGTTAATATTTTTAATCGCTGCTTGCACTTGCTTAGAATAAACAGTTAATATTTGTATCCCTTGCGTTCATTCGAGTGCTGAGTCATATGGCCAGAAATCATACGCCCCTCTGTAATGCAGCTCTGAAATGAATTGTACTCTGATACTACAAAGTTTTACTGTACTTAAATGGAACAAATACACGATTTCTTACCAAGAGTTGCTGAACAATGAATCAAAGGAGCGTTGCTTTATGAACACAGAGAGTGATCGCAATGATATCACACATATCAAATGTGTTTTCGTACAATATTCATTGCGTGAGCACTTATAAATTCAAGCAGATCGGAAATTATGAATCTGTAATATATATAAATACAAATGACAAAGGCAAATTTTGGTCAAGTTGTTTATTTCCATTGAGCTATACTTTCACTATCATCATTGTGTTGTTTCTAAGCTGAAAAGCAGAAAATTGTGCTTCATTTCAGATCCGTTTTTCACTCCAGACATGAGAGCAGATAGACACAGCAAGCGTTCTCCATTCTAATGTGTTTTTAACTGTATAATTAAAAATTTAACTTTATACCTTCACTATTACCCAGTCTGTAGTGTCGGTGTCCCCAGATCACAGAATGTACCGCGTTGCCGACATCACCTTCACGTTCTGACGACCCGACCTCTTGACGTGATGACGTAGACACAAAGTAATCGGTTTAACGCGTTTACATGGTAGAATTTTAATGGTTTATAGAAAGGTTTATCCCACCCCTCTCAAACCGATCACAATTTCATTCGGTTTGGGCATTTTTATTCCAATTGAGGTGTTTATATGGAGCATTTTAATTTGGATTGGACTTTTAAACCGATTACAATGCCCCATGTAAACACACCTAGTGTCTGTCTTCGCTGGTGATTGAATGTTTAGCCCTTCTGTTTTTCCTAGTTTCCATGTTCCTAAGTTTTGCCTCTCTCATGTTTTGATCCTTGGACTGTTACTTTGTTTTTGATTGACTGCTGCCTGCCTATCTTGCTGGATTACTCTTTTGCCTGTGCCTTTGATGTGATTGTTTGCTGGTGTCTGACCTGCCTGTTCTGACTATGCTCTTTTAATAAAGCCTTCTATTGGATCTCCACTTCGTCGTCACGACTCCCTTCATTACAGGCTTCATCCGTGGTTATATTTGTTTGTGATTTTTATTATTTATTTATTTTGTGCTCTCAGATATATTCTGCTCATTTTTATTTTTTTGTATGCTGCTGTTTTTCCCTTCGCTCTTGTTTCCACATTCTGCAACATTTTCATGTAAATCAGGGTGGGCTCAAGCGTCTTCATTGTCTGTCTCATGTGTCTGTCTGTCACTGCTGTACGCATACCTGGCGATCCGTTAACGTTAAATTAGTAAATTGGTAAATTAATTATGAATGTATTGTTTTTTTCATTGTGTGGGCTAGATTTGACCACTGATCAGTGAAAACGACAGTACAGAGGAGACAGTTACAGAGGCAAGGTGGATTTGATATACACAATGAGCACGTTTACATGCATACCAGTAAGCTGTTAACTCACAAATATCAGCTTATTAAAATAACCAGTTTTCCCCATTTACATGCACATCAGTAACCTGACAATGCAAGCAAGCTGTGTCTACGTGACTTCATCAATAAACCAGGTTATATCCTGGTAGTGACGTCAAAATATAATCAGCGTATCTGATTCCAGTTGTGATGTTAAATAAAGCTGGCAACATATCAGCGGGAAACTTTCAGCTCATATCATCCTGTTATGCAGTTAGCCTATATTTATATGTAAATGCAGCGTTTTGACTGAACCACTTCTACTTCTGCTGCACGAGATGAAAATACATTTTTATCATTTTCTGAGTTGTGAAAAAGTCTGTTTTTGTGATATATTTCCTTTTGTCTTTACTGCAAAAGTCTAGTTTGCTCCGTCTAGTGCTTAAATCTGCACTAACGATGCATTTCTGTCACGTATATCACACATGCGCACTTCAATAAGCCGACAGAAAGCGGGTTATTGCGTTTACATACCGCGCGGAATCGGAGTAAGAGGCAAAACGGTTTATGCTTATGCCGTTCATGACCTTACTCCGATAACAGAAAACGGGTTAACGCGTTTACATGACCATGTACAGCATATTTTCGGTTTATAAGTTAATCGGCTTAAGCACGTTCGTAAAAAAAATTAAAATAATAATAAAATAAAATAAAAAACAACAATAACAATATCATGCCTGGGCTTCTTTCATTGCAGGTTACATTGTTATGCTAGTAGGTGGGAGCAAGGGACTGTCTTAATGAGTTAACCACTGAAAGAATTCTATAACAAAGATATCACTTTATGGATATACATCAAATGTGGGTGGAATTATGATTCACACTGGTGCACTTATGAATATATGTATTATAGCAAACCAAGTTTAATGAATCTCACACCTATGGTCATTTCAACACTGCCACAAAAACTTTTTGTTTTGTTTTGTTTTGTTTGGTCAGTGCGTTCACCCTGTTGGAGTATGGCAGTGTGAATTGGCTTTTAGGTGCTTTGGGGAAAATAATGGTATTTGTATGTGTGTGTGTGTGTGTGTGTGTGTGTGTGTGTGTGTGTGTGTGTGTGTGTGCGCATATATATACATACATATATACATATACACACTGCTCTCAATGGGAAAAATGTCATGCTGAATATCTATACTGATATGGATTGGGTAATGTGTTAGGAACGAAAGGATGCCACATCGTTTGATGGAGTCCATTTTGCAGAAATTTCATTGCAGCAACTCAAAATGGTACTCAGTAGTTTGTATGGCCCCCACGTGCTTGTATGCATGCCTGACAACGTCCTAATGAGACAACCGATGGTGTCCTGGGGTATTTCCTCCTAGATTTGGACCAGGGCATCACTGAGCTCCTGGACAGTCTGAGGTGCAAACTGGTGGCGGACTGAAACATAATGTCCCAGAGGTGTTTTACTGGATTTAGGTTAGGCGAGCGTGGGAGCCATTCAATGGTATCAATTCCTTCATCCTCCAGGAACTGCCTGCATACTCTCGCTACATGAGGCCGGGCATCGTCGTGTACCAGGAGGAGCCCAGGACCCACTGCACCAGCGTAGGGTCAAAGGATTTCATCCCGATACGTAATGGCAGTAAGGGTGCCATTGTCTAGCTAGAGGTCTGTGCGTCCCTTCATGGATATGCCTCCCAATCCAGACCATCAATGACCCACCACCAAACCGGTCGTGCTGAACGATTGCCTTGTCCTAATACCCACACTTGCAGTCTTGGCCACTTGAGAGCGCGTGCGCGTGACAGGAAGTAAGTGCGCAAGACTGTCCCATTTCTTAAAAATGCCAAAGCGCAGTGTCCTAACGCACACTAAATCTGCTCCGGAGCGCTATTCGAGGCTTAGTGTATCCCATCATGCATCATTTTCTGGAAATAAATCGTGAGACTTTTTGCCGAGATCTCACGAGAGGTAATGGAAACCTTTCCAATGCAAGTTAAATATTAATATAATCAATATATTAATATATAATCAATATATAAATATATAATCAATATATATATCAATAGATATGTCATATAATTTGGTAGAAAAACAAAGTGTTGCACGTTTTATTGGTGTAAAGATGAGTAGTGGTGATACTTATTTTGTAAATATTTGCAACTGCTTTTTAATCACTTAATTAGAAGCACCACAAATTAAATTGTGTCATGTTATAGGGACAACTAAACAGACATTTAGAAGTTGATTTTAAGATGCAAAGTATATCAAATTAAAATAAAAATAAAGCTATGTAAACACTTGCATTTTTACAACCCTATAAGTGTGTCCCATCAGGTAATGAAAAGTTCGACACACACTTGTGGTCTTCATCCTCACTTGAAGATTTGGGCCAAATACAGGATATACGTCATATACAACCCGAATTCTGCAAATGTTGGGACGTTTTTTAAATTTTAATAAAATGAAAACTAAAATAATTTCAAATCAAATGAGCCAATATTTTATTCACAATAGAACATAGATAACATTACAAATGTTTAAACTGAGAAATTTTACAATTTTATGCACAAAATGAGCTCATTTCAAATTTGATGCCTGCTACAGGTCTGAAAATAGTTGGGACAGGGGAATGTTTACCATGGTGTAGCATCTCCTCTTCTTTTCAAAACAGTTTGAAGACGTCTGGGCATCAAGGTTATAAGTTTCTGGAGTTTTGGTGTTGTAATTTGGTCCCATTCTTGCCTGATATAGGTTTCCAGCTGCTGAAGAGTTTGTGGTCGTCTTTGACGTATTTTTCGTTTAATGATGTGCCAAATGTTCTCTATAGGTGAAAGATCTGGACTGCAGGCAGGCCAATACAGCACCCGGACTCTTCTACTACGAAGCCATGCTATTGTAACAGCTGCAGTATGTGGTTTTGCATTGTCCTGCTGAAATACACAAGGCCTTCCCTGAAATAGATGTCATCTGGAGGGGAGCATATGTTGCTCTAAAACCTTTATATACATTTCAGCATTCATAGTACCTTCCAAAACATGCAAGCTGCCCATACCGTATGCACCCCCATACCATCAGAGATGCTGGCTTTTGAACTGAACGCTGATAACACACTGGAAGGTCTCCCTACTCTTTAGTCAAAGGACACAGCGTCAGTGATTTCCAACAAGAATGTCAAATTTGGACTCGTCTGACCATAGAACACTTTACCACTTTGAAACAGTCCATTTTAAATGAGCCTTGGCCCACAGGACACAATGGCGCTTCTGGACCATGTTCACATATGGATTCCTTTTTGCATGATAGAGATACAATCATGTGGGGGGTCTCTCCTCAACCACCACCAGTGTGCAGCATCCACTTGGATGATGCGACGGCAGCCACAGGACAACGGCGCCAGTGCGCTCACCACACACCAGCTACAGGTGGAGAGGAGAGAGAGAGAGATCGAGCCAATCAAGTGGATGGGGATATAATCAGTAGTGAAATGTAGGTCAGGACGGGTCCGCTCAATGGACAGTGCAAAAAAATAAAATAAAAGATGATACATAACACAGGAGAGTATATATATATATATATATACATATATATATATATATATATATATATATATATATATAGGTAGGAATAAGATAAAAAAATAAGTAAAAACAATAAAATAAAATAAAATAAGGAGTAAAATGTGCAATGAACTAAAATGTGCAATACAGTCTACTGTGGATTTAATAAATATTAATATAACCAGGGATGTGCAAGAGAAATGTGCAAACAGGTTGTACCGGGTATGTACACATAGCAGCAATGCGGATGATGGAGAATGATGGGTGTTTTTTTTTTTTAACAGTTAATTAAATTGAGTCCTGTAGATGTTATGAGACTGAGTTTAGGAGCCTGATGGCCTGAGGGTAGAAGCTCCTCCTCAGTCTCTCAGTTTTTGCCATCACGCTTCTGAAGCGCTTGCCAGATGGCAGTGTGATGAAGAGACGGTTACCGGGGTGATTTGAGTCCTTGATTATTTTTGCAGCTCTGCTTTTGCAGCGTTTGAGGTAGATGTCCTGCAGAGAGGGGAAGGCAGACCCTGAGATGCGCTTAGCTAAGCGTACGACTCTCTGCAGAGCTTTGCAGTCCTGATTTGTGGCGTTACTGTACCACACTGAGATGCACTGAGTCAATACACTTTCTATGGCCCCTGAATAGAAAGTTTTCAGGATTGCTGGTGAGACCCTGAATTTCCTCAGCTGTCGCAGATGGTACAGTCTTTGCCTGGCTTTCTTGACCTGTGTTTGAATGTGTGCAGTCCAAGTCAGGTCCTCGGAGATGTTTACACCGAGGTACTTGAAACTGCTCACCCTCTCCACAGGGGTCCCACTGATCATAAGAGGAGTGTAGGGCCGCTGCTGTCTCTTCCTGAAGTCTACAATCAGCTCTTTAGTTTTGCTCACGTTCAGAGAGAGACAGTTGTCCTGGCACCATGATGTTAGTCTCTCTACCTCACCCAAGTATGCGGTCTCATCATTATTGGAAATGAGGCCCAGAACCACAGTATCATCAGCAAATTTAACAATAGAAGTGGAGCTGTGAGAGGACACACAGTCGTGTGTGTAGAGAGAGTAGAGCAGGGGACTCAGAACGCAGCCCTGCGGGGCTCCTACGTTCAGGGTGATGGAGTTGGAGGTGAACTGGCCCATTTTCACCACTTGTGGTCTGCCGGTGAGGACGTCTTGAATCCAGTCACAGAAGGGCTTTTCACACTGCGCTTAACCCCGGGTTATCGTCGTTCTAAACACCCCTTTTAACCCCGGGTAAAGACACGTTTCACAACTGTAATTTGAAAGCGGTGTTAGCACCGCATTTTACCCGGGGTTATGAAACCCTGCTCCGGAGCAGGGTTAGCACCGCATTTGTGGTGTTATCCTCGCATTGCGGTGCTAAGTTTGTTCAGTGTGAAACTGAGCGGTGTTTGCTTGTTGCTTCTGGACGCTTGGCAACAGACAGCCAATCAGAAATTGAGCAGTGAGGCTCATGTCACGTCAGTAACAGGACACGCGCATCGTGTAAACCAGCGGTTTTCAACTCCAGTCCTCGCGCCCCCCCGCTCTGCACATTTTGTATGTTTCTCTCTTCACTTCAGACCTTTGTTCTATTCGACCGTAAGTGCCCTGCGAAGTGGACTTCACAGGATATTCCGCCATCATTCCAGTTCGAAGCGAGCGTATATGTTCCATCCAAAGGGCATTGAAGTGTGCGAGACGTGAATTTAAATTGGATTTATTTACAGAGGCATATTTTGTCACACTTCACTAGTAAGTTTCGTCTGTGTGTGATGACGCTGGCGTAGTGCAAATCCGTGAATAAATCAGTGAATAAATAAGTTCCAAAGTGAAGTAAACGTCAACGGATTTCTCATGCTTAGGGAGTAGGGAGCAATGAACACTGTGTAGGGAGCATGTCAATCGGAACACAGTTCATTCATGGAACTTTCTTCTAATGAGCTGATGATCTGAATCAGGTGTGTTTAAACAACAGAGACATGCAAAATGTGCAGAGCGGGGGGGCGCGAGGACTGGAGTTGAAAACCGCTGGTGTAAACTGCAGCCCGTGAGAAGAAATATCAAAAGACGGAAAGCGTGTGAACTGGAGTGAATAGGAGATGGTATTATTCTTATGCTACTGTACAAGTAAACACTAACGTTAGTCTCTCCACACTTAAAAGAAATTCAAAGAAATATTCACATACTTTGCTCCTTGTTATCTTTCTTTTGTACGTTTGTCTTTGTTTTCTTGGCTTTGTGCATCTCATGAGGTCGTTCACATGTCGCGCCTAAAACACGTACGCTAAGCACGGCGCTTTCTCCTTCTCTCCAAAGCGCTCTGTAGCTTGCGCTCCCATGGCGTCTGCCATTGCTAAGCAACCATGACCTGCGCTCTTCATGAAGACGCAGAAGTTTCAGCAAAGGATAAATGATTTCCAGCACTAAATCGCTTGCAGTAGCTCTGCTACTAAATTTATTTAAAAGTGTCTATCCCTGCCTGTACAGCTATGATCAGCTGTTCCTCAATCTTCGCTGATCTAAAGACATAAGCGGAGACATGTTTTTAATAACTGGCAAGACGCGGGAGAAGCCGTGTTAACAGATTGCCTGCTATTCGTCCAATCAGTGACAGCGACACCGCAAATATGCAAATAAGAGCATATTTACGTTAACCCGGGGTTTGGGAATGTACAGTGTGAAACGTCTGTTAATGAATACCCAGGGTTAACAGTTAACCCCGGGTATAGTATGAGCAGTGTGAAACGTGATTACAGATAACCCAGGATTCCATTTATCCGGGGTTTAGGATGACCCAGGGTTAACAATTTCAAGTGTGAAAAGCCCTAGAGTGTAGTGTTTAGGCCGAGGTCTGAGAGTTTGACAGCTAGCTTGGTGGGGACTATAGTATTGAAAGCTGAGCTATAGTCAATGAATAGCAGTCTGACATAGTTGCCATTTTTGCTGTCAATATGCTGGTTTCTGGAAATATTCCTGGGCCCATTTAGTAATGTCAATGACACAATCATGCCGATGAGTGATGCAGTGTCGTCTGAGGGCCCAAAGACCACGGGCATCCAACAAAGGTCTTCGGCCTTGTCCCACACGCACAGAGATTTCTCCAGTTTCTCTGAATCTTTTGATGATGTTATGCACTGTAGATGATGAGATTTGCAAAGCCTTTGCAATTTGACGTTGAGGAACGTTGTTTTTGAAGTATTCCACAATCTTTTTACGCACTCTTTCACAGATTGGAGAGCCTCTGCCCAGCTTTACTTCTGAGAGACTCTGCCTCTCTAAAACATCAATTTATAGCTAATCATGTTACAGACCTGATGTCAATTAACTTAATTAGTTGCTAGATGTTCTCCCAGCTGAATCTTTTAAAAATTTCTTGCTTTTTCAACCCATTGTTGCCCCCATGCCAACTTCTTTGAGACCTGTAGCAGGCATCAAATTTGAAATGAGCTCATTTAGTGGATAAAAGTGTAAAATTTCTCTGTTTAAACATTTGTTATGTTCTCTATGTTCTATTGTGAATAAAATATTGGCTCATGTGATTTGAAAGCCTTTTAGTTTTCATTTTATTCAAATTTAAAAAAACGTCCCAACATTTCCGGAATTTGGGTTGTAAGTAGTCAAAGTGCAAAGACCGCAAGTGTGGGTATTTGGACAAGGCAGATGTTACAGGCAGCATAATGTTCTCCACAGCTTCTCCAGAGCCTTTCACATCTGTCACATGTGCTCAGGGTGAACCTGCTCTCATCTGTGAAAAGCACAGGGCGCCAGTGGCGGACCTGCCAATTCTGGTGTTCAATGGCAAATGCCAATCAAGCTCCACGGTGCCGGGCAGTGAGCACAGGGCCCACTAGAGGACGCCGGGCCCTCAGGCCACCCTCATGAAGTCTGTTTCTGATTGTTTGGTCAGAGACATTCACACCAGTGGCTTGCTGGAGGTCATTTTGTAGGGCTCTGGCAGTGCTCATCCTGTTCCTCCTTGCACAAAGGAGCAAATATACGGTTACCGGACTGTACCTTGGTAATCTTTGATCAAAATCTGAACATTTGCTGCCGCTCTGGAATGGCATTCCTTCTCTGATGACGTCAGTATGAAGGCTTGGGCAGAATATTCTTAAAACCACGTGGTTTTACACCCTCTATTCAATATTCCGTTTCAGCGGGAAATATGTCACTACACTAAAATATAGTCGGCAGCAACTTCTGGTTCACACGGACTTTAAGGCTAGAAGGGAGAATGTGGCTACTGGGGATGCGCACATCAATATAGCGTGATTTTTGTCACACTGTACAACAATAATTACTATTTTTGCATTATTTTAAGGGGTAGGTTTAGGGTTGGGGTAGGTGTAGACGTTAATAAAACACATAATCTAATACGTAGAAATTAAAATTTTATTTTCCGGTCGGAGCTGTATCCCTTCTAGTCTCGCGTAGCCAGACCTTCAGACTGATGGCTGAAGGTCTGGAATAGATGGCAGCTTTCATTGGCCAAGGCCCGCCCATGAGGTCGTTTGACCTACATGTCAAACAACCAATCACAGTTCGTTTCATTCAACGTTACGTTTCGGTGAGTGGAAATGTCACCACAACAACAGGCCTGTGTGTGAAACTCTCGGACGTATTTTAAAGATTCTATGCCGCGAACTGTAAATATTTCACATACTTTTGAAAATCCAGCGTTTAGTTGATCCTGATAAGCGTTCCTCATCACAGTTGTAAACACGACGGCTTTCTTCTTTCGTGAGGGGTTTGGCGTCACGGCATCTTTGTTTCCAGGTGAAACGTTAAAGAACGCGACACACACGTCTCCCAGAAATCCTGTATAATTCAACCAATCTGAAGACGACTTCGACACTCCTGAAGTGTTTCCAGATAAGTGTGCCATATGCATCAGACGTTTAGCCAACGGTCTGTGGGCGTGACATCTGAGGCTTCCCTTCTAGCCACGGTGTGCTCGTCATGACACGCCCCTCTCTGTGACGTCATCCCAACATGGCGGCCTTGATCCGGTTGCACCATATTTCTCTCCAAGTCTCAAACGTGGAAAAAGTTGCTCAAAAACTCGTGTCCCGGTTTCAGTTTAACGTGTTCGCGGCCAGACTGACAGACCGAGCGAAGCAGCTCGCGCTCCGCAGAGGATCGGCCGTGTTCGTGGTCAACGAGAGGCCGCACGAGGCGCCGCGGTGGTTGAATAGACACCAGTCACGTGAGCACCGAGATTCGCGCTGTCTGTACGTAGCCCAGGCGCATTATCCGGTGGACACCGTGAGTAACGTGTGCTTCGAGGTGGAGGACGTGCAGAGCGCGTGCGCGGCGCTGCGGGATCGCGGTTCGTGTGAGTTCCTCCAGTCGCCCACTGAGGTTCATGATGACAGCGGCAGGGTCACCTTCTCCATCATCCGTTCTCCGGTGGGTAACGTGTGCCACACACTCATAGACCGCTCTCAGTACCGGGGGCTCTTCCTGCCTGGCTTTCATCAGGTCTGCTCAGACTTCCAGACCGCGGGCCGCTCGGAGTGTCCCATCGCGCACTTCGACCACATCACCTTCGGCTGTCCCCGCAGTAGCAGCTCGCACATCAGCTGCTGGTACCGCGACAACTTCGGCTTCCAGAGGTTCTTCATTGACAGGTATCAATTTCATTATCGTTCTAGTGCTGCTGCTCAACCATATCTATCTATTATTTTACAACTGGCATTCCTGGAGCTCGATCGCCAAGGTCATGTGTTCGATTCCCAGGGAATGCTTGAACTGATCCATTGCATGCATTGAATGCAATGCAATGCAAGTCGTTTTGAAGTAAAGTGTCTGACAGATGCATAAACGTAAATGGTTCAAACAGTTAAGTTTGGTTTAAATTTGCGCCAAGGTCATGGGTTCGTTTCGGCAGTGGCTATTTGCACTAAGTGCAAATAGCTATAGATTCTATTTATACTGTTACAATAACAGGATTTTCTGCTATTTCTACTACTTATTGCTGTATTGTAGTACATCATAAAAAGTATGCAATAACATTGAGTGTGAAATAGGGCTGGGCGATATATCTCATGTGATATTCATGCGCATCTCGTCAGTAAAGCCGGTTCCTTGATTAGCGGTTAATCTCCATCACCTGTTTTCAAATGGAGCGGCATTTAATACACAGAGCCGTAGTTCACTGACAAGCTACGCAATATCTCGTTCATATCGAAGGCGATATATCAGTCGATATATGCGTAGCTTGATAGGACAGTACAAGAAACGCTATAAATAATTTAATTGCGCAAAAGTATTATAATACAAAAAGCTCAAATAGAGAGCGGTATAAAGCACTTATGCGCTTCCCGTGCGCAGAATGATGCGCTTGAAGCAGCACGGAGTCACAGCGCGCAGCTCCAGATAGAGAAGTTCAAAGCACAGAGGAAATAGAGATTGATGCGTAGCTTATTAAATCTGCGCGATAGTTTGAGCCTTTTCTTTTAACGGTTTTAAATCTCAGTTATTGAGCGCTCTTTAAGAGAGTTTAATTGTTTTGACTGTAGTAACCGAACGCAACACGTAGTTTGAACGCTGAACGGAGGATAACAGACAGCCGCAGCAGAGAGAAGAGTTTACATGAACTGGAATTTAACAACTTAAATATTCATCTGTACCTCACATTAAACTATGGAACGGCTTCAGAACACATGGACTTTGACTTTATGGTGCTTTATAATGCTTTTGTGCTTTCGTGGGGCTTAACAATAACACAGAATAGTATACACACAATATCGGATTTGGATCGGTCTCGTTTCTCCGATACCCGATCCGCGGAAAATGACCGGATCGGAGCCGATACCGAACTTGAGTATCGGATCGATGCATCCCTGTTATAAACGAGGAATTTGTTACATTTACATTTACATTTATGCATTTAGCAGATGCTTTTATCCAAAGTGACTTACATTGCATTCAAGTTACAGTTTTTACATTTTTGTCAGCTCTTGCTTTCCCTGGGAATCGAACCCATGATCTTGGCGTTGCTAGCGCCATGCTCTACTATTTGAGCTACAGGAAAGCCTGGATGCAATTTGTTGCATCCAGTGGGGACATGATTACTGATTATAATGACTTATACTGTCTTTTTACGCATCACATTGCATTTACCATGTCTGCATTTGTGATTGGAGAAATGACAAACGACAAGCACTACTCTACACTACTCAAAACTCGCGTTTGAATAGTCAGTGGCAAATTCTTTAAATAAGAAAACGTACTTACAGGCTGAGTCAGAAGCGCCAGACTGTCCTTTCGACGTTTGAGACTTTAGTCTTTGCAACTTCATTCTTATCTATGCACAAACAGCTTGTAACACTCCAAAGAGAAAGGAAAACTTGAAATCGCATCATATGACCCCTTTAAGAGTGAAAAAGTGCAAACCCCCTCCCCTCTTCCCCGTTTTCAAAAACGAAAATAAAAGATAATAGATCACATTTTTTAAATATTTTTTCAAACACATGTAATATTGCTCACTTTCTAGCAATTTTGTAGGGATTTATGGTTTACAACCCGAATTCCGGAAATGTTGGGACGCTTTTGTTTTTAAATTTGAATGAAATGAAAACTAAAAGAATTTCAAATCACATGAGCCAATATTTTATTCACAATAGAACATAGATAAAATAACAAAAGTTTAAACTGAGAAATTTAACAATTTTATGCACAAAATGAGCTCATTTCAAATTTGATGCCTGCTACAGGTCTCAAAATAGTTGGGAAGGGGGCATGTTTACCATGGAGTAGCATCTAAACAGTTTGAAGACGTCTGGGCATCGAGGTTATGAGTTTCTAGAGTTTTGGTGTTGGAATTTGGTCCCATTCTTGCCTGAGATAGGTTTCCAGCTGCTGAAGAGTTTGTGGTCATCTTTGATGTATTTTTCGTTTAATGAAGAGCCAATTGTACTCTATAGGTGAAAGATCTGGACTGCAGGCACTCTTCTACTATGAAGCCATGCTATTGTAATAGCTGAAGTATGTGGTTTTGCATTGTTAGGGTTAGGGTTAGGCCTTCTCTGAAATAGACGTCGTATGGAGGGGAGCATATTGTAACGAGGAGTCAGAGACGTTAGGATCCATTCGCAGTTCTTTATTAAGAATAGTCAGGCAGTACAGGGTCAGATAACGGCAGGCAGATCAGCAGAGACAAGGCAGAGACAGAGTCGAACACCGGGCAAGAGATCAGGGCAGGCGGCAAACAATCACAGTCCAATAAACAATCCAAGTCGGGGTAGGCAGCAAACGATCAGAATAACAGGTAAACAGTCCAAGGTCAGATAACAAGAAAGCAAACACGGGTATAACGCTCAGAAATGACAGCCAGGCAAATCAAGACTTCGCGAGGAGTGAATGTGTGTGTGTGGTTTATATGTGTGTGTGTAAATGAGGTGCAGGTGTGGGTGATCAGTCAGTTCCAGGTATGAGGGCTGATGGGAAATGGAGTCCGAATGGGAAATGGCTAGAATTCAGGTGACGGTTCCCTCTGGTGGTGCGGAGGAGGCGGTACGGGAGCCTCCTCTGTAACAGAGCCCTCCCCCTGCGAGCGGCTCCTGACGCGAGGAAGCGGGCGACGCCGGGGTCTTCCCCGAGGTCGAGGGGCCGGTTTCTCCGGATGCGTCCTGTGAAACTCCTCAGTGAGTGTGGGGTCTAGGATATCTCCTGCGTTGACCCAGGAACGCTCCTCCGGACCGAATCCCTCCCAGTCAACCAGATACTGGAGAGTACCGCCCCGGCGTCTGGAGTCTAGCAACTCGTGCACTCTGTAGGCCTCCTCGCCGTCTACCAAGAAAGGCAGGGGGGTCTGCGGCTGGGCTCCCTCCTCCGTCTCTCCTCTCGGACCACCAGCGGGTTTCAGAAGTGATACATGAAATGTGGGAGAAATACGATAATTAGAAGGCAATTCCAAACGAAATGATACTGGGGTTATTTGTCTAGAGATTTTGAATGGGCCCACATACCTGGGACTGAGTTTTCTGCATGGAAGTCGAAGACGTAGATCTTTGGTTGAGAGCCATACCCATTGACCAGGTGTGTATGTGGGGCTTGGGCGTCGGTGTCGGTTGGCTTGCTGGACTTGTCGTCTTACAGCATGAAGGAGATGGGTATGAGCTCGATCCCAGACCTCCTCGCTGTGTTGTAACCAGTCGGTGATGGTGGGTAGGTCGGTGGGTTCTCCTGACCAGGGGAACATTGGTGGTTGGAAGCCCAGAACGCACTTGAAGGGAGTCATACCTGTGGCGGGTTTTGTCAGTGAGTTTTGTGCGTATTCTGCCCAGAATAAGTACCTGCTCCAATCAGTTTGGTGTTGTTGGCAGTATGCCCTGAGAAACCGGATTACCTCCTGATTCAGGCGTTCTGTCTGTCCGTTGGATTGGGGATGGTAACCGGATGTGAGGCTGATATTGACGTTGAGGTGTTTGAAGAAGGCGGACCATACTCTTGAGGTGAATTGGGGTCCGCGGTCAGATACAATATCATCGGGGAGGCCATAGAAGCGGAATACATGGTTACAGAGCAGTTCGGCAGTTTCTAGGGAAGTGGGCAGTTTAGGTAGAGGGATGAGGCGGCAGGCTTTGGAGAATCGGTCAACTATGGTGAGTATGGTGGTGTGGCCTTGAGAGTTGGGCAGATCGGTAATAAAGTCAATTGCTATGTGAGACCAAGGTCGACGTGGTGTGGGAAGTGGGTTAAGCAGACCGGCTGGGAGTTGCCTGGGGGATTTCGTAGTGTTGCAGATGGTGCAATTTTTTACAAACTGGGTGGTGTCAGCGAGTAGTGAGGACCACCAGAAGCGGTTTTGGAGCAGATTAGCGGTGGCATTGATTCCTGGGTGACCTGAACTGGGAGAGGCATGAACTTGGGCAATGAGTCGTGGTCTGAGGGGTTCAGGGACATAAGTGCGGTCAGCGGGGCTTTCTGGAGGTGGTGGATTTTGAAGGTTGAATTGTTCAATTTCTGTCATGATGTCCCATTGCACCGGGGCTACGAGGATCTTTTCGGGGATGATATTCTCATGGTTATGGTTCTGACTGACCTTTTCGGTTTGGCGAGAGAGAGCGTCCGCTTTGGTGTTCTTGGTGCCTGGTCGGTAAGTTACAGTGAATCGAAATCTCGTGAAGAATAGCGCCCACCTGGCCTGTCGGGGGTTTAGACGTTTGGCTGAGCGCAGATACTCGAGATTCTTGTGGTCAGTGAGGATGATGAATGGCTGAGTAGCTCCCTCCAGCCAATGGCGCCACTCCTCAAGCGCTAGTTTCATGGCTAAAAGCTCCCGGTTGCCTACATCATAGTTTTGTTCAGTAGCTGTGAGTTTGCGGGAGAAAAACGCACATGGGTACATCTTGGCTGGGGAGCCGTGACGTTGGGAAAGGATTGCGCCTACCCCTGTATTTGAAGCGTCAACTTCCACAATGAATTCTTGCGTTGGGTCTGGGTGTCGAAGGATGGGTGCAGAAGTGAATCGAGTTTTGAGTTCCTCGAACGCCTGGTGTGACTCCGGTGACCAACTCAAGCGAGCCGAGTGACGTTTAGTCATGGCGGTTAATGGTGCTGCGATCTTGCTGAAATCCCTGATAAATCGTCGGTAAAAGTTAGCAAATCCTAGGAAACGTTGTAGTTCCTTGACTGTCTGGGGCTGTGGCCACTTGAGAACTGCCTCTACCTTCTTCTCGTCCATTGCCACTCCCTCTCGACTGATAATATATCCAAGGAATGAAATGCTGGTTTGGTGGAATTCACACTTCTCTGCTTTGGCGTAGAGTTGGTACTGTATGAGACGTTGCAGCACTGACCTGACATGGTGGATGTGTTCTTCTTGAGTGTTGGAATATATCAGTATATCGTCGATATAGACAATCACTCATCTGTCCAGCATGTCTCGAAAGATGTCGTTCATAAATGACTGAAAGACCGATGGACTGTTTGCAAGGCCGAATGGCATAACCCGGTATTCATAGTGCCCACTAGTGGTAGAGAATGCAGTCTTCCATTCGTCCCCCTCTCGAATGCGAATGAGGTTGTAGGCATTCCGTAGGTCAAGCTTGGTGTAGATTCGGGCCTGACGAAGTTGTTCAAGTGCGGCTGGAACAAGTGGCAAAGGATAGCGGAACTTTACGGTGATTTCATTCAAACCCCGATAATCGATGCATGGCCGAAGTCCTCCATCCTTCTTTTTGACGAAGAAAAAGCCGGCTGAGGCCGGTGAGGTTGATGGCTTGATGAACCCTTTAGCTAGCTCCTCTTCTATGTACTGCTTCATGGCTTCGGACTCAGGTTGAGCTAATGGGAAGATTCTACCTTTGGGAGGAGTGGTGCCAGGCATTAATTCTATGGCACAATCGACTGAACGATGAACAGGGAGTTGAGCTGCTTTCTTCTTATTGAATGCCTCGGCGAGATCAGAGTATTCGGGAGGCAAGACGGAGTTAGTTGTATTCAGAACGGGGGGAACAGATGGGATGGTAGAGGTTTTGGAAATCTTTGAGAGACAGTGGTCTTGACACGTCGTGCCCCATTGAAGGATCTGCCCCTCTCTCCAGGAAATGTGAGGATTGTGCATGCGCAGCCAGGGTAGTCCGAGGATGATGGGGTGATTTGGTGAGTGAATGACGAAGAATTTAATGTTTTCAGAGTGAAGAGTCCCGATCAGTAACTTGGCTTCTTCGGTGATGCGGGAAATTCTTCCCTCTCCAAGAGGGCGGCCGTCTAGCGCCTCCACTGCCATGGGAGAAGTACAGGGGGTCAGTTTCAGTTTATGTTGCTGAACAAATTTAGTGATACGAAATTGCCTGCTGCTCCAGAATCTATCAGTGCTGTGGTAGAAATTACTTTGTCCTGAATTATGAGTTTGACTGGCAGTTTAATGCTTGATGGAGAAGTTGTAACATGATCACTCACCGGTCGCGAACTAGTCGATGGACGGACCGGGCAGGAGATCTTCATATGGCCCGCTTGACCGCAATAGAGGCATAACTGATTCTGCATGCGGCGTTCCCGTTCCTCGGGGGTTAGGTGAGTGAACCCCAACTGCATGGGTTCGGCCCTGGAGGTAGTTTCAGGCAGGTAACGAAGCATAGTCCGAGCGGGGCGTCGAGAGCGAATCAGATTGTCGATCTGGATGGTTAACTCCATGAACTCACACAAACTCCTCCCCTCATCTCGACAGGCCAATTCTGACTGTAACTCAAGATTCAAACCCCTCCGGAACAAAAGCTTTAATGTGTCCTCCACCCAGTTAGTTTGAGCCGCAAGAGTCCGGAAAGATAGGGCATACTCTGCAGCGGGCTTTCCTCCTTGCGTGAGTGTTAGCAGTTGGTCACATGCATTACTCCCATCTGCAGAATGCTCGAACACCTCACGGAATTGTTGGAGAAATGACTCGAACGTGGGGAAAGCTGAGCCATCCATCCTCCAAACTGCGGTCGCCCACTCTAACGCTCTCCCGGTGAGTAGTGAACACACAAATGCAATGCGACTTGAGTCTGTGGGGTATAGTGAGGGTTGCTGGTTAACGAAAAGTGAGCATTGCAGTATGAAGCCCTTGCACTTGGCGGTTTCTCCATTGAATTTGTCAGGGAAAGCAAGTCGGGGGTTAATGGAGGGTACCTGAGCTGGTGGAGGGCTACTGCGAGCCGGTGGAGAAGGTGATGCGGTTTCAGGCGGTAATATACTCAGTCCTTGCAGCGCTTTGACCAGCTCCTCGGTCAGGGTGGTGAGTCGGCTTAACTGGTGCTGGTGCAGGGTGAGTTGGGAAGCTTGTGCAGATAGCTCGGCTGAGAGTTGCATGATTGCTGCTGGATCGCTGTTTGGCGAAGTCTTCTGTAACGAGGAGTCAGAGACGTTAGGATCCATTCGCAGTTCTTTATTAAGAATAGTCAGGCAGTACAGGGTCAGATAACGGCAGGCAGATCAGCAGAGACAAGGCAGAGACAGAGTCGAACACCGGGCAAGAGATCAGGGCAGGCGGCAAACAATCACAGTCCAATAAACAATCCAAGTCGGGTAGGCAGCAAACGATCAGAATAACAGGTAAACAGTCCAAGGTCAGATAACAAGAAAGCAAACACGGGTATAACGCTCAGAAATGACAGCCAGGCAAATCAAGACTTCGCGAGGAGTGAATGTGTGTGTGTGGTTTATATGTGTGTGTGTAAATGAGGTGCAGGTGTGGGTGATCAGTCAGTTCCAGGTATGAGGGCTGATGGGAAATGGAGTCCGAATGGGAAATGGCTAGAATTCAGGTGACGGTTCCCTCTGGTGGTGCGGAGGAGGCGGTACGGGAGCCTCCTCTGTAACACATATGTTGCTCTAAAACCTTTATATACCTTTCAGCATTCATAGTGCCTTCCAAAACTAGCAAGCTGCCCATACCGTATGGACTTATGCACCCCCATACCATCAGAGATGCTGGCTTTTGAACTGAACGCTGATAACACGCTGGAAGGTCTCCCTCCTCTTTAGCCCGGAGAACACGGCATCCGTGATTTCCAACAAGAATGTCAAATTTGGACTCGTCTGACCATAGAACACTTTTCCACTTTGAAACAGTCTATTTTAAATGAGCCTTGGCCCACAGGACACGACGGTGCTTCTGGACCATGTTCACATATGGCTTCCTTTTTGCATGATAGAGCTTTAGTTGGCATCTACAGATGGCATGGCGGATTGTTTACCGACAGTAGTTTCTGGAAGTATTCCTGGGCCCCTTTAGTAATGTCAATGACACAATCATGCCGATGAGTGATGCAGTGTCATCTGAGGGCCCGAAGACCACAGGCATCCAACAAAGGTCTTCGGCCTTGTCTCTTACGCACAGAGATTTCTTCAGTTTCTCTGAATCTTTTGATGATGTTATGCACTGTAGATGATGAGATTTGCAAAGCCTTTGCAATTTGATGTTGAGGAATGTTGTTTTTAAAGTATTCCACAATCTTTTCACGCACTCCTTCACAGATTGGAGAGCCTCTGCCATCTTTACTTCTGAGAGACTCTGCCTCTATAAATTTTGAAAATCTTAAAAGAGTCCTATAATCCTAGGCTAAAATCTGTAGTCTTTGATCGCTGGTTTGACATGTTCACCGTCAGCCGATTAATGGCTGTTGCGATCAAATTTGACCTCCGACGAAATTCTGGCAGTGTCAGAAGATTTGGCGCACAGTCCTGCAGTGTGACTACCCCTACGATGAATGTCAAACTGTCTCCATTTTTCAAGATGAGCTATGAGCAGAATTAATGCTAGAGAATTATTCTATCAGCCATAAACTCCGGCGCTCCCATCCTCCGCTCACAGAATTCATCTGATATGTTGCCTTTTATAAACACTGGTTGCGCCTCTGTTTTCATTTGGGTGTGTAGAGCGGCATATTCTATTCTTTTTAAATACGCCGGTATTGCCGCCGTTCATATACTTTTCATGATAGCCAACATTTCGGTCCCGCGTGCAATGCAGTTCGCAGTCACTGGACGTGTCCGGACAAGTTTTCTTGCGCGCACCCGTTTTTAACTGGTCTTGACTGTCCTACAGTCTGACATTAATGACAACTGAGATCCCATAGTGTGACATGATCATCATGTTCGTTCAGTCTGACAAGTACAATCCTAAAGGACTTTAAAAAAATCACACAGTGTGAGCCCGGCTTAAGACATCCCTTTTATAGCTAATCATGTTATAGACCTGATGTCAATTAACTTAATTAGTTGCTAGATGTTCTCCCAGTTGAATCTTTTCCAAATTTCTTGCTTTTTTAGCCCTTTGTTGCCCCCATGCAAACTTTTTTGAGACCTGTAGAAGGCATCAAATTTGAAATTAACTCATTTTGTGCATAAAATTGTAAAATGTATCAGTTTAAACATTTGTTATGTTATCTATGTTCTA